>JAMKCH010067714.1:0-72518 GCA_023653785.1 Ophioderma brevispina | reverse complement strand
GATGATTGCCTTTCCCCCTGCTTGTGTTGTGAATAATACTGCCGCGATTGCGAATCACAAAACAGTCTCTTAACTAATAAACTGGGCATTGATGCCATACTTACTATGGCTATCATGGAACATCATTAAATCAAATGCTGGTATCAGTGAAAGTTGTCGGGAATAAAAGTCGGGTACTCTTAATCATTTGATGTTGATTCCGATTTGTAAAGTTTCTTGTCAATTTTAAGAGAAAAATATCATTCAAAAGGTGTATTATGATGTATAAAATTTCAGAAATTTAATTGGTCCAATATCTAAGGACTTTCCTGGTGATTTATTTTTTTTTTTTCAATCTAGTTTCTGTATTTTGTAAAAGTCGCTCAAGATATTCTGAACCGTACTCATTTTTTTTTTCACTTATGGCACTAAAAAACGGACAAAATACGGCGAAATCGTACCAGTGCCTGGTGCATGGTGCTGCAAAACAGAAGAGAGATCGACAAACAAACAATGGCAGCGCCCATAGCAATCACTAGTGTGTGTAGATTCCCAGGGCGTTTTGGGCCATTTAACTGCTTATCTGCATTAAAAACAATGGGGATGTCATTTTTAAAAAGATGTTACGTTATCGATGATATCATTACTGAATTCAAAGTCGGGAAAAAATGATTAGGAGACTCATGCTGGGTCAGCAAGAATTTCATTTCGTGGAGGCGCAAAATTCGGCAGTCATCAGTCTTTGAAAACAGAATACTCATTTCCTGATGGATTTCCGTTTTTTTATTGATATTTTTTCATTTTTTTGAAAATAAAATAATCTCGCGGCCTCAAAAAAGGAAACGGGCGGGGACGAGGAAACATTTTTTATTCTTTTACTTCCCTTAATGATCTGTTTTGATAAATAACAAAATTCATTTGTGTGAAAAAACCTCTTTATTTTCCTTATTTTGAGTAGGTCCCTAATTCCAAATTTGACGTACAATTAAGTGTCAGTGAAGTTGTGCAGTGACGACGACTTTTTGCCCTTCATATTGCCGGACAAATGTTTTCACTTTTCGATCGCCGCCCGCTATCCATGTAATGCCTAAAGGTCAGTGAAAAGAGCTCATCAACAAGTTTTCAGTAAGCTAGGGGGTCAAATTGTGACGTAAGTATTGCGCGCGGCTTAAAACAAGATATTGCCGCGCCGGATATATTTACCATTTCCATGATGAACACTGGTGCACCCGGGATCGACTGGCGCATTCATATGCGTACAGTCATTCAATCATTAAACAATCGTTCAAACAATCAATCAAACAATCACTTCAAACAATTAAACCACAATCAACCTAACAATCATTCAAACAATTAAATTCGACGTGCGTGTCGCTCGTACCAAAACGTTTACGCTCTACACTACGAGGAGCTACGGGAGTACGAGGTACGAGCGTTTGAAATTCTGCTTTACGAGCTACGAACATTTGAATTCTGCGCTACGTGCATTTGAATTCTGCGCTACGTGCATTTGAATTCTGCGCTACAAGCATTTGAATTCTGCTATAAACGAGCTACGAGCATTTGAATTCTACTATACGAGCTATGAGCATTTTGAATTCTGCGCTACGTGCATTTGAATTCTGCTATACGAGCTTCAAGCATTTGAATTCTGCGCTACGTGCATTTGAATTCTGCTATACGAGCTTCAAGCATTTGAATTCTGCTATCCGCGCTACGGGCATTTGAATTCTGCGCTACAAGCATTTGAATTCTGCTACGGCCTGTCGAGGACGACCTGCACGTTTTTCGACCTTTGATTATGACCTGATATTCCCTCATAGCATTGTGTCCACGACCGGTCCTCCACGTAGGTGCATGTGACCTTAATCCATTATTACCAGGGGCGGATCCAGATTTGAAAAATGTCAAATTACCGGGGGACTGAAGGCAAACTTGTTCAAAATGGGCTGATTTTGCCAGAATTTTGCACAATTACGCGGGAGTGCGCTCGCCCTCTCCCCCCCTACCCTGGAATCCGCGCCTATTACATGTTGTCCATATGCAGTGAGTATTCAAGTAAAGGAGGAAGTGGACAAGGTTCACAGTAAGTGCCACTACACATGTAGCTGCTTCAAAATTTACAAGCGGATATGCCTCATATCAAGACGTAAATGGTCCAAAATTGACACTGGCAGGTCACAAGCTAATCTAGGCCTATCCAACCACAGGCTTGACACGTGTTAAAAATAAACCTGTAAAAAAAACGGGGATTTGGACTGGCAGCCTGGGACTCACAAACGTTGTCAACGTAAAATAACTGCAGCCGTAAATATACGAAACCATTGGGGAGGGGGCAGGGAACTTAACGGGCGTAAAATGGCTGCGTAAAAATCTCAGCTTGAACATGTTCAACTTGAATCATTGTAACTTGTCAATAATAAATCAGTTTTGTGTATAGATTTTTCGCCAATCAGCAACCTCTGCAAAAGGACCACCCCTTCTGCATGCATTTGTTAATGATATTTACTTCACGAGTACTATTTGAACCAATATTATTAAAGCTTTTCACAATTATTTTGTTAACTTTCATATATTTTCTTAAGTGAATATGTCAACTATACAATAGTACTGCTCTCATATGCCGACCTTTGCTTAATTTTGCCGACTGTTGCTACGAAAATTGACTTCCTGTTTGTTGTCAAGTCCCATTTTATCAAGCAGTGTGTGTAGTAAAAAATTTATACCAGTGCATTGTGATGTGTATATTTACTCAACCTTTGTGTTCTGCTCACATGGCGTGGCAATATATTGATTTGTTTATAAACCCGCTGTGCACAAGGTCAGTTGTTTATTGACCTATGCTATAATCATGTATTTTCTTGCTTCTAAACAAAGACAAATATAATTATATGTTCTGGCCGTTCTCAGTTTGCATTTTAAAAATACAACTATTTTTTTTTAAATATATTTCACACAATTTACAGTATGTTATATCCAAATATTATTATGATAAATATCGTGTTACATTGGTTAAATGTACTAGCCTGCTACATTATTTATTGAAGATACACTATCACTTTCAACAACTGTGCGTTATTGTTGGTTTTTGATTGTTCAAACAATATTAAGAATAAAACGTTATTTAAAATCCTCTGACCAAATTTTCACGTTTGTAGCTATGGCGGCATCAAACGTTGTACTTACGTCATCACGTGATTGTAAACAAATTATATTTATGCAAACAATTTTTGAGAAAAAAAACGATTTGTAAAAAAAAAAAAACTGAAGAAATAAAAAAAATTAAACCAGTTTATCACTTTGCTTTAATATGGTAATGTATACATTTCTAATTTCACCAATTCCTTTAGTCATCATATGAGTAAACTTAATACAGTACCTTACCATAGATTCGAACCAGGCCTTTAAGATTACAAGCAAGTCCTACACCTTTATCCACTACACTACATGACTTTGCAATAATCATGATGCTAAAATTAATATCTTTGTGTACTACTTTTTTTTCAAATTCAACCTGAATATAATTCAAAAAGGAGGAATGAGTTCTACAAGAGTTTTTAAAACGATTTTTTTTAATTAAAAGAGCATTTTTGTCTGTACATTAATTTTGGGTTCTCAAATTGTACTTGTAGTTTTTTTACACATTTTATAGGTAAAACGATTTTCATAGTTCATATTCCGTACATTAAAACAGTAAGTTTACAAAAGACCGTAATATTACGGAAATACAAAACGGTCAGCGTAAAAATACTACCTTTTTTCAAAATGTGTAGTATTATTTCTTGAACCACTGTTTATTTACATTTTCTGCTTCCAAATTGTAATTTTCATATGGTCGCCTAGCTAATAAAGCGTGAAGATTATTGTAATAATTGGGGGTTACCATAATTTAACAGGGAAGGTCTGGTAAATTTAGGAACTTTTAACAGTGCAGAAAAACACAACAACATTACAGACATTTGTAACAAATATGAACATGTATTTGTGGTAATGACCAAAAACTTGGTAAATGTGATGTGTTGCACCACACAATCAATATTGACCCCGAACATACAATACGAACGGCCATCATAGAAACGCTCATATAGATAGGTCCATATAGATTAGGTCACAAAGAGATTTTAGAAACTATGCTCCGGGTGATGGAAGAACAATAGACCATCCAGCATCCACAATCCGGGCATCCACTCACCATGGGCAGCAAGCGCAATACCAGCATGTTTATTCACTAAGGTCACATAGAGGCTACTGTTTGTGGGTCGATTTTTTTTGGGAATAAATCAGTTAATCGCAGCTTGAGGCCACGTCCTTTTCCAACCAGCATTAGACAGCATAACAAGGCACAAGCAAAAACCACAATATTTTAACAAGATTGGATTTACAGAGCGGCTTCTACCAAGTAGGGTTGCCCTCGAAATCCCCTTACTCTGTCAGTACAACGGATTTTAGATGGCCATTTGGTCTATTTGAATTTTAGTCTGGTGCTCGCCCAAGAACCTTGCTGTGACTGCCACGAGTCACACAAATATTTTGATGGTTTCTTTCTTCTAGGCAAGATTGAGACCTACTAATCTAAATCTGGATGATTGCCACTTTGGCATCCTTGAGCATATTTTGAGATAGGGTAGGGGTAATTACAGGGTAAAAATTTGTAAATGCGTCATAAGGGTAAAGGTGTATAGGTCATGTTCTCTGGTCCTATGGATAAAAAAAGGTATAGTTTGCTATATCTAGAACATTTACTTTTAACACATCAAGTCTAAAATGGTTCAAGGTCATCCTGGGGTAAACAATTTGGAATGCCCAGATTTCTTTTCAAAATGGGCTCACATTCTTCATTGCTGTTAATTAATGTCAAATATAGGTTCCACACTTTGGTTGACATTTTGGTAATAAATAGGGGGAAATAATGGCGAAGGTCCACAGGGTCTATGGGGGTTTAATCATTTTAGTCTCTGTTAGTTACCTTAGCAATGATTGACATGAGGTAAATGTTATTTTGTTGTTTTAAAAACCTTCCATACGAACAATTGAACCAATTTTGAAACAATCGGATCGTTGTAAATTTTAATCCCATGATGACCTTGAAACAAATTTGGTCTGTAGTGTAAACATTAAAGGTTGCAGGTATAGCACACTATACCTTTTTTTTACACCTTAGGACAAGATAAACACTTCTATACATTGTCAAATCCACTGAACCATTTACAAATCTTACCCCTGTTAATTAACCCCCTTCCCTATTCTCACAATGCTCAATGATAGCCAATGCGCAGCCATCCATATTTGAATCAGCAGGCAATGTTGCCTAGAACCATCAAACAATTGGTGACGCTTGCGCAAAGTCATATGGGCGAGCACCGGACTATTTCGATGACTTCCCCATGTGGCTTACGCATGGGGGAGGGCGGGCTTGTGTAGTGGATTAATCCACTCGCCTTTCACCATGCGGCCGGTTCAATCCCCTGCGGAGGACTATGTGTACATGAATTTGGTTACTGATCCATTTTAGCGTCACGCAGGTTTTCTCGAGAACTTCGGTTACCCTGCATCTAAAATCGGACTCCTTGTTATTGTAGTTTCTCGATTTACTCGTTGTTGGTTGTAGCAGCCCAAGGCGCTCCACAGCGGCGCCCTGACCTTTCGGTGGATTTGTCGTGCCCCGGTGTCGGCTTTATAAATGAAGTAAAAATTTATTATTTATTATTACGCAACAGGCCCACTACATCCAAAGAGTAATAGAAGATAAAATCCACGGGCTACATGGAAACATTGTATAGGTCACGGACGAGCTGTATTTTTCATCCCATTTCAAGCACATTGATTTAGGTGATGCCACCATGATGTGGCACGCGTACTATAGACAAAGAAAGGCACGCATAGGACTAATGACCCAGAACAAACACAATGCTCACCCAATAAAAACCATGTGATGCTAACCTTCTTTTGTCCTTTTTTAAGTTTTCAAAGTGGTACAATAAAAACTTCCGCCCCTGAATAAAATCAGATAAATTCATTCCTCTAAACAAGAATAGTCTTTTTAAAGACAACCATCGCTTAGCGAGGAGTGTAGCTCTGAATATTGTTAGTGTAAATACTTGAGATCATAGGAAGGAAACCCTCTTTCTGGTATGGAGAGGATTAGAGATTATATAACCACAGTAGATTCATTTCAGGCATCAAACCAATTTGAAATCGAGCCTTATACGCCATATCCATTTCATAGGTGGTGTCCCCTGTTATGATAGTCGGCAATGTGAAACATTGTGGGTAGTTTATCATTCAACAGATTCTTAAATATTTGATGTAGAGCACTGGGACGGAGCGCTGAAACGGATGTGGATGCAGAAGGGTGGTTGATTCGCCTGCAAAAATTGCATTTCCTCTAATCTTTGAGCGTCAGTGAGCTCTGTCATCTTCATTTTGTTTGGAAGTACACATGTGTTGTGTGATATTTCTTTGAAGGTGTATTGAGATTAATAACTATTTCAAATGATCGGTTACAATGATACGGAAACAGATCTAATGAAATTCGGCGCTTGCGTTACTTATTATATTAAACGTTGACGGGTGCCCATCCAAGGACATGCCGATCCCACGTACACACTTCTTCCAATAAAATTTACAAATGAAGAGCGCCGCTCATTACTCTCATTATGAGTGGTACGTCATATTTGTGATACAGCGTGGGGAGATCTTGGAAATTCTGCAACCTGGGTTAATAACTTCTTCTTCTTCTTGGGTTGAGGCAGCAGCTAAACATGCTGAAGCGTTTGAGCCAACTCACTGTTGATTGGTTGGTGGTTTTTTGAGAATCTGTGTCACTAGGGTGCATCGATAGGCCCCATATTTAAAAACTTCTTTTGATTTTTGTTCATAGCATACATTGTGTGCCACTATAAAAATAAATACCATCAAAAAGTCATCAAAATAGACTTCGTCTTATGGTTCCACCGGTCATTAGAAAGTGTTCATTGAGCAAAATACGCATTTTCATAAAGCAGATATTTTGACAAATTTTTATGTGCTTAAATGGCGGCCATATTATAATAGTGCTTAATAGTGTCTTATATGAAGGTTTTTTTCAAGACCCGTCTGAAGCCACTAATCCAAAGTGAAAAAGGGCAGAATGCAATTTCAGAAGGCAGCTATTTTAACATATACTTTTAAATGGCTTAAAATGGCCTTTGCCCCGTATTATAAAATAAATAGTGGTAAGACTCAATCAAAAGGATACAAGACCCATTCTAAAGCCACGGCACTTTTTTTGAAAATGTCAAGCTATGGTAGTAGTCTTGATTTCTATGCCTCAAGTAATAGATGCCTTATGTTAACCAGAGTAAATCCTTAAATGTCATTTAAACACTTACAAATTGATGAATTTACGAGTCTGATTTTTAGTCATCTGTGTTTGATTTGCGCTTTTGAAATCCGGCATGTTTCTTGTGGGTCTTGTCAACAACTTTGCAGCCCATTTTGGTAGAGCTTTTTAGATCTTGAAGATCCAAAGAAGTCCGCACTGTGTTTTACTCCGCGTTCTGCACAGTCATAGATCACATTGATGGCACAATCTTGGTCAAGGGAGGATTCCTTGGTATGGCAGGGAGGAACAGGAGAATTGACCAGTAGTTAAAAACATCTTCAGTGAGGAAAGCCAGTGTATATTTGCAGGATGAGTTAGAGGTAACCAAGAGTCCTCATGACCAGAAGTTGAAGAAAGAGTTGTTTGATAAGTACTGTGGTTGGAATTCAGGCTTTACGACTTTTAATACAACGTCTTAGGGATACTCCGTCTCTGTGGGGTTTAATGCAAGAAGCTTGATAAGACCAGGGCCACGTCGCTAATCTGATGGGACTATATCACTAACGAGTGAAAGGGGCACCCTGTCCCCAGTCATACCAATAGGGGATAAGGTTCCAACAATGTCCCCAGTCAAATACCATAGGTGACGCTTTCAAAGCCTATGCACTTGCAGAACCTCGGGGTTCATTCAAACATCATACTTCAGTAACTTGTGAAACAGATTGAGGTTATGCCATGGGGCATCAGCAGATGAAGTGCAGGACTCACAATATGTGAGGGGCACATGTCGGGTGAAGTGGATCGCGCTCGGCCTCATACGCATAAGGTTGGGGGTTCGAGCACGCTGTCGCCAATGTGTGTGGACTTGGGCAAGGCACTTTACCTTGCTTGCATCTCTCCACCAGGAGTATAAATGGGTACAAGCATTATGCGGGAGGAATGCAAAAAGACTCGCTGTGGAGGAGTGGCGAACCCCCCACAGCAACATTATTGAGGGAGTCTGGCCCAAACGCCAAGACAGAAGAGATGGGCACTCCGCCCTGCGGGTGCCAACATTGCATTTTTGTAGATCAAAGTGGCAAAAAGTACAAACTGGATTTTTCCCGGTCTCCCATAGAGACTTGTCAAAATAGATATTTTTGTTGTAGTTAGGACTTTACAATTATGTGGTAGGAAAAAATTGTGTTATCACCTGGAGAAAGTTATTAGAACTTGAAGGAGGTGTAAAAAATGGTTGACATTCAAATCACGACAGGAGTGATTGATTCCGGGAGTTTCACTAATCAATTTGTCTAACCTTTGACTTAAGTTTGTCCGCCTTTTGACCCCTGTTGACCTTGTTACTTGACCCCTGTTGTGACCTTGAACATTGTGACTTCAACCCTTTGAATATCAAAGCAAACAAGTCCCATAAGCGTGGATTTAACTTGGGTTAAAAAAAAAATTGACAATCTTGTATACTAATATGTTTTTAGAGTGACAAAGTTCACTTTACCTACACGGTTCAATGGAAAAGCCCATTTTCGAACTCAGGCATGTGGACACATAAGACGAACTCCGATTTAAGTAGAAATCGATTGGGATTAGTTTTTGGACAAGTGGAACATGTTAGACTATGAACAAAAAATTTAAAACTATAGGGGCTATAGATGCACCTAGTGTTCCACCGGTGGACGAAAGGTAGGGACATTCGTTGAGAATGTGATCCGCAGTCTGTGACGGACGAACCACATTGGCAGGCAGGCGATGGCCGCAGCCCCCATCGGTGCATGTTGCTTATTGAAGCGACGACTCCTGTGCGAATGGTAAGGGACCCAATCCCTTGAGTGCGGAGATTGCCTGGCTTGTTGGTTAGTTCTGTCTTAGGTGTAATAGAGAGTTGATCTGGTCTTGGGGGATCTAGACAGGCAGTATTCAGTCTGTAAGCTGTTGAATGGGGAACGGGAGAAGTTAGCAGCGTGGTCGGCAGAAAGGTTGGCGAGGCGCAGTCGCTGTCTACCGAGTTGGTGTGATTCTTTGAAGTGTTATGCAGCAGGTGCTTAATTGTTGTCCAGCAGAGCCTAGTTTGTGCGTGTGGTGATCTCTTCGGTGGAGTTGCTGCAGGTGCCATACCCTGAAAGCACTGTAGGAATCAGATGGAGTAGGACGGAGGCAGCTAGTGATGGTTCTCCAAGGTCCTTTGAGTACTGCTGTCCAGCTTCTTGTGTGAGAAGCGTTGCACCATGGCCCTGGGGTGGCATATTCAGCCAGTGCTGTAGGACCAGAGCCAAGGCCAGTGGGGACGTAGGGTAGTTGGGCGGCACCCCATGAAGATCCAGCAATTAAGTCGGCACAGGAGGTTATTCCTCGAGAACTCGCGCATACGGACTCAGAGGTGTGACGGTAAGTACGGTAAGGAAGCTCCGGGTTCAAGCTCACTCCCAAGAAGAGGGTGCGGTGTAGGATGTTATGGCAGAGAGGCGATACATGAGGTTGATTTGAAGCTGGAGATGAGCCTCTTTGGTGTTAGGGTGGAAGGCAGTAGCGGTGTGCTTTCTTGGCTTCGATAAGCTTCAGTCTCCAGGTCCTGAGATATGCTGCAAGTAGGGCCATGTCTGTAGTAAGTGTGCAACCAGTTGCTGTCCGAGTGGAGGGGGCAAGATCGACGGCGTAGCCATATTGTCTAGAAGTTGTTTGATGTAAATCGCTGATATACAGTTGAACAGCATAGGAGACAGTACAGATACTTGTGTACTCCGTTCCTCAGGGACGACGCAGACGATACTCTGCCCATCACTGTCTTGAGAATAAAGCTACTACGGTTGCAAGATGTTACTATGAATTGTACAAGGTGACATTCCGGGATGGTCCTGAGAAGCTTGAGTGTCAGGCCCGGTGCCACACAGGTTGTCGTATGCTGACCCAGTTTAAAGAGTCACCAAGATGACGCCTGCCTTTACGGCGCTTTTCGAAGCTTTCCTCAATATCATTTGTGAGTTTTACATCTGATGGCAGTGCTCCGGCCACGGCGAAATCCGCTTGTTCCGGCTGATTGGGGTTCGACGACGGGCTACAAGCCGGGCCAGGATCATCATCTCAAGGAGTTTGAAGGAGCACAAAGTAGGTAGTGGGCTGTAGTTCATAGGGTTGTCGACAGGGTTGTTTGGTTTGGGGAGTGCGTGATAGTAGCTCTCTCCAGATTTGGGTAAGGACTGGTTGGTAAGCTTACCATAGGCAACATGTGTAGAATTCATGGAGCCAATCTAGACATCATCGTGGGCCGCATTGCATCAGGAACTTTGTGGTTATGTAATCAGGGCCCTGGGCCTATCCACTCTTTAGTTGGATGATAGCAGAGGTAACCTCGTCTAGTGAGAAGGATGTTGAAAGTCACTCAGGGGGCTCGACGAAGTTTGGTGTGATCTCTTTTTTGAAGAGCGAGTGCTGATCCTTATCAGTGTTCTTGAAACGACCATGTGCGAGAAGTTGCTCAGCAATGGAGTTGGCAGTCAATGGACATTTCGATGGTTTGGGAAATTCGCCCGGTGAGGCGGTTTTTTATAGTATTCCAGGCCTCTGCGGAGTGGCCGTGGGTGAAGTCGATTATGGACTTGTCAGATTGTCTACTCGAGGCCTTGGATGAAGCTCTTCCCTGGGTTCAGAATTCAGGAAAGCATTGTAAAGAGTATCACAGTCCTCATCCCAGGATGGATAACTGCGACGGCAGGACACGCGGGATGGTCTTCTTAGCTATATTAATAAAGAGTTGACACAGTCCTGTGTAAGAATGTTCCCAGGTGGAGGAGGTTGGTGTCGGGAGGTGGGCACTTATGAACTCCAAACAAAGGTTCTTGATCTAGTGTCCATGTCTGCCTTGCGGAAGTTTCCCCTTTTCAGGCTTTGTTGTACAGGTAACAAGGCTCTCCTGAGCGATCAATGATGGTCGTGTTGGACTTCGGAAAAGCGGTCGAGAAAAAAAAGGGGGGAACAGTACGGTGAATGGAGATGGTGCCATGTTGCAAAAGCAAGGTGAGGTCAGGGGTTGTAGACGTATTCCACCTACCAGAGTTGAAATCTTCGGGTTTGATTGGGGTCGTGCAAAAGTTGTACACAAGATTTTGACAGCCCTGTCCTCTAGGTTAGCTCCTAAGTGTGTGTTTTGCTAGTAACCCCAGGGTAATGCTTAAACTATTAAAGTCGCCAGCTGTGATGCAGGCGTGCACATAGTTGGTAGAGAGTTTGGAGCCGATGATTAGGTGGCTTGTAGACATTGGTGACGGTGGAACCACCTGCAATTGGGTCGTTGCCCATTCCAGGGTGGAGTCTGCAGGTGACGGGTTGCAATTTGTTGCCATTGGGCTGAGTTACTAGCAAAGGATGACAAAAAACTGCCGGGGTAGCACCATTAGTGTTTGGCTAGGGTGTAGCCGCACCAGTACGTTCCAGATGAAACTGTCAGTGGCGCGTGTGTCTCGTGGAGGGAGAATCCAGGTTAGTTTTTTTTAAAATAGATAAAAAAGGGAGATAAAAAAAGGACAACAGGGAATTAAAAAGACGTGATCTAAAAAGGACCAACAGAGGTTGCGTAGCCTACTTGATTATCATTAGCCTGAAAAGATCAGTTACCGGGGTGTCACCACGAGGAGGTTGATAATCTTGAACCCCCATAAGTTCGATGAGACTTTTAAACCTCAAGTGGTTATAAAATTATATGCGCAATGATTAATGGGAAAAATCGGTGATAGTCTCGGCTACGGAAGCTGACAAAACGAATTTAAATAAGACTTCCGTTGTTAAAAGGCCCCCGACTCAGAGATTTGAGGAGGCGCCCTCAATTGCCAAAAAATCGTGTTTTTTGCATGTTACATAATGCTTGCCAATATACTAATCACTGGGTGAAATGCTAAGCTTAATCGCATCCCTCATATAGAAATCACAACTTATTATAAAATTCCGGATCCGGAATTTTTGTTATACAGTATCCTATGGGACGTAATACTACACCTAATGTTACTGCATCAAAACGACAAATCCGATTCATCTCAAATTTCGGAATTGTGCATTATAGGTTCTATCTTTAGTTCTAGTTGACTATTTTTCATTATTACACAAAAAAATAACAATTCGAAAATCTCTGAATCAGAACTTATAATGTTGTGGTTGTTTTTATGTTAGTAACGTTGCGCCATTGCGTCAATCCGGAAATTGAGGGTGAAAAGGTTCTCCTAATAATCGTAGATATGCACGATATATTGTGACTAGTGAGATGTACTATCTATGTCGGTACTACTTAGAGCATTCCTGAACCCACAGTGTCATCATTGCAAGCGGAATTAATTGATAAGGTGCCAAGGCAAATTGCCTGGCTAGTTACGGCCAGTGGAACCAAGTTTGAATGGGAAATGCAAAAATGGTAGTATGATTGCGTCATAATTATATGCAAGGAAACGTGTTTGTGGGCTCGGTCAAGCATGGTTTGCATTACACGTACAATATACCCATCATAGTTACTGCATTCGCGGCGGCGGCTGCGGCGGCGTGTGGGCCTGGGCCGGTCAGGGGTCAACCCCATGTACTACACATGCGCGAATTGCCATCGTGACCAGCGGCGGGTGACTTGTCCTTCTAGAACTTCTATCCAGGCTTCAATAGAGAGGGGTTTGTTTTGTGCTCTGCTCCCAATAGTGGCAAGCTTCGTGTAGTATAAGTGAACTTCATTTCGATTCAAGTCCACCACATTCCTCATACAGGGAATTGTTTGTCGCAATAAACTACTTTGGAAATGAGGTAAACGAAAGCCACTCCACCATGCGCCTGGCTAATTGATGAGTTGACTTCCCGGGGAAGCGGTGGTGATTTTTTCGTGTTTTTTAAATGACTTCTTTAGTGTGAATATACAGATTTTGTTCAAACAATTATTAATAAGGAAAACTTTCGTTCGTCCGCGGGAACCGAAGTCATTGAATAACATCCAAACTACCAAAAGACTC
Organism: Ophioderma brevispina; assembly: GCA_023653785.1. Taxonomy (NCBI): domain Eukaryota; kingdom Metazoa; phylum Echinodermata; class Ophiuroidea; order Amphilepidida; family Ophiodermatidae; genus Ophioderma; species Ophioderma brevispina. Next base: position 59,267 of record JAMKCH010067714.1, on the reverse strand, counting down.
CTAAAACAGGGGCGTTTCCGCAAAAATGCATTCCTGGATACAACCAATTTTTTTTTTGAAGTCGGCTCCTTGTTATTACTGCTAAATCGGAAACAATACAAAAGAAGCTGAAAGGATTGTGCAAAGCATGAAGAAAAACTTTGTATTCCAAACAAGATATCCCACTTTCATAAATCGAACGGCCTGATCATTTATATGGGACATACTACGCCACACTGTTAACTATCTATGAGGATCTCTCATGGTTTCCCGATCTCGTATGCATCCTCCTTAATAATATGTAGCGAGTTCGACATGTCTGGTCTTAAACCAAAGACGTCAACATAATTCTTCACGGAAAAAGTTCAAACTCTGGCTCGCCGGTCCCGAATAATATAACATATGTTTTACTTAAAAAAATCTGCATGGTCCATTTATTTCATGCAACTCTTTTTATAAGATCTTTTGTAACCCTCAGGGGCCAGCTCCCTCCTTCCGTCTAGCTGTACTCTGAAAGCAGGGTCGTTCTTCTTCTTCATAAAAAGGTGTACTATAATCCTTTCTAATTGTAGAATGATCGCAAACTTTCCCTCGTGATCGGCAAAAGTTCTTTCAAACAGAATTGAACTATATTAATATGATGCAGGTAGAAACTTAGAAGCGAGCGCGAGATATACACTTCCATTCTGTCATATTTTGATTTGAATATTTACAATCGGTCTCAACATAAGGAGCCAGTGCTAGTCTTTTTTCAAAGACTTAATGTAGCTAGGATGGCGCTCTTACGCACATCGACCATCGGACAGACTTGACTAGGTTAAAGTGCTGGTACAAGATTTAAATCTCAATCTGAGCATTTTGGAAATTTCACTGTTTTAAATTAAATTGCAGAATGTGGTTAATCCACCAACCCCAACGGATTTTTGAAGTCAATAATTTTTTTTCCAAAATGTCATAATAAACTTACTGAACGAAGGTTTAAAGGTGGATTTTGTAATTCACTGCACTAACGACCGAGCTTGCCATTGAAAATGCACGTAATTGACTTAACCGTTTGAAAATCCCAAATCCCCAATCCAGCAGATCGGGTCCGGCCCCCCTGTTTTGTGTATTTTATTCCTTTCTACTTCTAGTCGATAGTATGACAGCTTGGGTAAAAAATTTTGTTTGCCGTAATCCCAACAGCCCGCTCATAAAAATCCTCGGGAAAAAAACATTTACAACAACAACCAGCGTTGGAGTTTTTACAAAAAAAGGATAAATGCCATTAAAGGATGCATTGTGATCCACCAACCGTTCCCCCCTGACTCAAAAATTTTGAGATTTTTAATCATCTGAACCGTTTAAGTAGAGGGGGGCTTAGTAAATCCACGTTCCTGTGCAAATTCGGTCGCTGATTCGGCCGTATCTGTAGAAATTCAAAAATTATTTTCCTGTCCGTTTAAAGAACTTAACAGCAACAGTAGCCGATGGAAAACAGCAAATGCTCATAAACACAACCCCAAGATAGGGATCACCTCACACGTTGTGAATAAGCTTTCTCAAGGATATCTAGTGGGAACCGTGAATAAAAAGAAGGGAGCTGGAATCCGAAATGCACCTTTAACCCAACCCTAAAACACCTAAAAAAAACCAAAAACAAAAACCAAACCCTTAAACCCACCCAACCCCCCCCCCAGACCGGGGTACCTAACCAAAAAAAACCCCGCCCACCCCCGGGACCCACCCCCCCCCCCGCCAGACCCGGGCGTTTAGGCCTCCACAAAACAACAACCATAACCCGCCCCAAACCCCCCCTCCCCCCCCAAAAAAATTAGTTAACCATAACTTTTTTCACTTTTACCCAATTATAAGTGCACACAAAAGATATTTATTTCATAGTAGTTTTCATGTACAAAGGAAATTTTGCCCTATCCTATGTACTCGTTTTCAGCAATACAGCAATCTCATATTTAATTAGCTCATTTTCATACCTAAGCTACAATAATATATATCACATACTTTCAGTATCACAATACTTTCATTGCAAAAAAAGATGCGCACCATGATTTCAGTTAAGGAATTTTTGTGTATCCGATGTACCATTACCATTCAAAAAATTAGCGATTGTGCTTAGTTTTTTTGCATATTAATTACTCTTCAATTGCATAGCCTTTTGCCAAAATATCGCCCAATTCTACTCGGTCAAGACACTCTTTCAACCCACTTCCTTCCAAGTCGCATCTTTTTTTACGGAACTCTAAATAACTTGTACACAGCCCTTGCAGGAAAATTCTAATTATGCATTTAGCCGTGTATTTTTAACAAAACACAAATACACCCAAACTACTACCAACTTTCCCTCACCTTTCAACCCCATTGTGATTCCACAAGATGTATCAATTGTAGTCTTCTTGTAGAAATGAATTGGTGCTTATCCGATGTACCAGTTTTCACAAGCGATACAGAATTATGCATATTTAATTAGCTCATTTCATACCTAAGCCACGTATATCACATGCTTTCAAATTGCAAAAAATATGTGCCCGTTATAGGCTTCATGCCAGCAAGGAATTTTGCATCTTTGATGTACCATTTCAAAAACTAGCCATGTATGTTATTTTTTGCATATTAATTAGCTCATTTGCATACCCTAATATTTGCCCGAAATATGCCCAAAATCTAGTCAGATCGAGAAGCCCTTCAACTTGCTTCTTTTCCACCAAGGTACATCCTTATATACACCTTATGGAACTCTAGATAACTTGACACAAGCCCTTGTGGGAAAATTTTCTTAAATAATTGCAAATTAGACACTTAATTAGCATATTTTAATGCCGCAAATTCTAATCAGGTCGAGAACTATCAGCCCCCCGCTTCTCCCACCAAGTAACATCCTCGTAGCCCTTACGAAACTCCAGATTATCGTACACAGGCTTTTACAGGACAGACAGTTAGACCCCGGACAGACAGAGAGAAACAGTTTTGCTAAGTCTGTGCAGAACAAAGTTTGAGAATCGATATCTTATATGGCCTGTTAGGCTGTTAGTGTTTACCAATTCAAAATGTCCTTGAATTTTAGCAATAATATATTTTGACGTAGTGATTACTATTCCAAAAAACAAAAACACAATTTATAAATAGGCCTGAATTAATAAAAAAAAACATCTGGTTAACATCCTGGAAACATGGTGTCACGGGATTGACGATTGCAGCTGCTGGCAAGAAGGTCATGACAAAAGCCTGTTGAAAAGCTAATTTAAGTCTATTGGCTGTAAAATCCTGATGAAAAATTTATAATTTCTTGTCTCAATCGTCTGGATGTCTGACTTTGAAACCAAACATGCCTGTGGCGCAGGCTACTATACAACATACACAGCATGCAAGGGCACAGGCTCGCGCAAGTTAGACTAAACTAGGCTACTTTAGGAAGAAGGCGTCGTATGCCTAACTTGGTGAGTCTGTCCTTTTTGGTTTGCTGATCGAGACTTGAGCCGAGTCACTTTTTTTAACTTTTTGTAAGATAACGTAAAACCATTGGCAAGAAATTTTTGTCTTCTAGTTGGGATTAATGTCTGTCTCCGAGGCTTGCAGAGAGCGCAGTCCCCCGGCTGCAGTCTTCACTCCTACTCCTAGCCAGGCCTAGCTAGACCTAGCCTAGGCTTAGCCTGGTTTATTTAATGGACAATCAATCCTGTCCCATGATTGGTAACTTGGGAATACATGGAATAGCTGCAAGTTAACTGGACCAGATTTGTAATTGTTATTCAATATATGACCTATTCGAAGTTTATTGCAAAGTAAAAAAAATACTCATAGATTACATGTAACATGCATGATCATGTCCCATTACTAGCTAGGTCTGAAGCGTGAACGTCGTCCGTACACAAAAATACCTGGGCTTATCGTAGGGAAAAAGCCAAGCACCTCGGGCTAAGTCATAGCCTAAGTACTACTACTACTATTAGTAGATGATGTGACCTATGCTGTCACATGTTAACATTCAGAACGCCCTTGTTGTTTGTCCTGGCAGGGGCAAAAATTACAAGTAGTTGTCTGTGACAGACCACATAAAATCTGGTTTATAAATTAACTGCATAATCTTTACGATCTAAATTGGCACAAAATGATCTGGTAGCCTTAGCTATTATGCTTGATAAGAAGTTAGTATGATTAATTCGAAACAACAAAAGTTACCGCAAAAAACAGAATTTCCCCATGCAAAGTATAGGTGCTTTTGGGCCTGCCAGTTTCCTCTCTTACACACAAGCAACCCAACAGGGGGCGCCACAAACATAAACAATGTCATCATCTCTAGTACTCCGGGCCATAATCCACGGAGTAAACAACAGAACCTGGCCGTACGTGATGAACCGAAACTTCTTAATGGGGCTCTTGCCAACACGTACCCGACTCAGTGATGGTAACTGTGTAGGTAACTCCAGGCGTGTGAAAAGCGTGTGTACAAATGCCTAGTCTAGAATACGATTTCGAGGCTCTGAGTCAGACTATTCTGACCATTCACTATTTCGGTCATGTACATGATGTATTAGTTGTGCCAAGGTTTTTTGCCGGTTCGAATTCTAGCATTCCCGCAGCCCTCCTTGATGAAAATAGTGGGTTTTGGGGCATGGCCTTTTGCAGGGGGGGTAAAGAGGTCTGTCTCTTGCACCGGTATTAAAGGCCTGGTATTAAAAGTACGCCCTGTGTTACTGTTGGCCTTGATTTAGCCTTATTTTGCTGTGTTGTACGAAAACGCGAGAGCTGCTGCTTGGATGGAATTTCGAAGTACACCTTGGGGTAATCTCCGGACTCCACAACATTTTGTGCAAAATCATTTTATTACGTCATTGAAATACGCGTGTTTTGTTTATTATCCAAGCAGAATTTTTAAAATTCAGCAACAACATTATCATAGGTTTAATGTTAGAAAACAAGTACATAAAAATAAATTTGCGAGAAAACAAAATATCCAACGAATAGAGGAATAAATAAATTCATTGTTTTGAATATCGGAACTACAATTGGATTACCCTTTTTAAAGATGGCGATCTCTGTCTGTAAGAACGAAAAGGAGATCAATTGGGTCGGTATTTTTTAAACCTGTCAGACTATCGATTTTCAATAGCTTTCATTACGTGTATACGCGTTATCTATAAGAGCTCGCTTCGCTGACTCGCTTCTTAATAATAATATAGTAAATCCATCAGCTCCAGAAAGCATTTCTAAGTGGGGAGAACAATGTTTGCCATTGACACAACCAAGTTGTTTAGATGAAATAATTCGTCTGCAACCAAAACGAAAAAATACAAACCGTTTGGTCCACTTGGTTTGACTTGGAGGATGCCTTTGGTTCTGTTTCCCATGATCTCATCGAGTACTCTCTCATAGAGCCAAATACCAGTCATGGTTAGGAACTACATATTAAATCTCTATTCAAATATCTCTGGCAAGGGTTCTGCAAGAAAAACCTTTTTTTGGTCTTCCAATAGTTTTGTCCAGTTCAAACGAGCATCTGCAAGGCGACCCACTTTCACCTATTATCTTTATTACATGTTTTGATCCAATTATTTCAGTTCACTTGAAAAGAGATGAGCCACGGATACGATATTGACGGGAATAAGTCATTACCACTCCATTTGCAGACGATTTTTGTCTTATTACTGGTAATCAACGCACTCTCAGTGGTTGATGTTCCAAAATCAAGTCCGCTTCTGAATTCTATGGGTTTGAAACTCACACCTCTAATGCCGGTGTGAAAGCAGATAGTCCGGTAGGCCCCATAGTCCGGGGCTCCATAGACGGCTAACGGAATATAAGGCGTGAAACTACTGTTGCGTAAAGTATCAATGAATCGATTGCCCTATTGTTCACCATTGTTCCCGGACCTAAGCAGTACGCCGGACAATGGTTACTTCTACACCGGTCCGCTATCAATTGTCCGTAGGATCATCCTGTAACTTGCCTATCAATTCGGTGACACCATTATTCTCTCTGTTGAAACTGAGTCCCACAAATTTCTAGGTTCTCTTTTACTTCAATAATAAAGACAACTGAATATGTGAGTATGTTCAGCAGATGTTGACCAGTGGTCTTACAAATAATATAATCTCCTATACGCCAGAGTATAAAATTCGCATTTAATGCCTCAATATTTGCCTTCCCTCGCTGATGTACATCTCACAGTGAATGATTGTGTGGGTTCCCACCTTGAAGCTCGATGCCTTAGCTGATAGATATTTGAAAAAATTCTTCGGCATTCCCCATCCAGTACAATGGCCTTTTATATCATCTTCCAAAAGGCCTTATGTATTAAATCATTTCTGACTTGTATCGGAAGCCCATTTATCTGCCAAATTTCCTCAAGAATTAAGGGAGGGACTCTCGTCAACCACTGTCTTGACACTAGGATCTCTAGAGAGAAAAGTCATGGATTAGAAAAAATCGATTACCAATGAATGTGAATCATTTTTAACAGTGTTATAGCCAAAGTAAATCTAATGATAATGAATATCGTCGGGTGTATTACATACGTCGACGGATTTGAATTTTTATCATTTTTACGAACTTAAGGGAAAATATACTACATAACCAAATCTCTCCAACATGTCAAGTGCAGAACCTTGCAAGCCTTCATTAATTAATAATCTTAATTTAGAAATTTTGCAAATTGGAAGTATGTTGCATTACAGCGACTTTGGTGTATTGCATAGTGCCGGATTCGGAAACCTCTGTCAAAGAAGGAATGATTGATTGACCACAAGGATTTGAAATACATTGTTAGTAAATATTCTATCTTAAATTTATAAATGACACACGCAAATATGGAAGAATTTAGAAATATCGATATTAGTAGAAATTTCTATGATATATACAGTTCAAAGCGTGAATCGCGGCAATCCACTCAAATCCGTCATTATGTAATAAACCAATAGAGCAGATTCGCGTGGACCGGAGGTTGGTTTGATGGATGTTCAGAAAACGCCGATCGCTGTTTTCCATGATGACGGATGCTGAATAAAGCTTTAGTATAGGGAAAAATTAACATCCGCTACTATTGCATGAACATATTGCCGATTACGTATTTTTTGCGTTGACGGTATGATGGTGACTTTTCCAGTGAATTTACATCCATTTTATAAGTAAGAATTCATTAATATTAGCTAAAACAAAGTTCCAGTTGTAAAAAAAAAAATTTTCGTTCTTAATCGGATTTGATTGTTGAATCGTATGTGGGATGTGAGGACCCTCTAGAGTTCGCCGATTTTCTCAGAAACAAAAAATTGGTTTTGTTGAATCATCCGTCAACTATGTAATACACCTGGACCGATATATTAATAGTGTTATACGATATTTCTGCAACTGTATCGAAACCAGTTTTAACCATCAGACAAAAAACTCCTTGAAGACGATTCAGAACAGAGCTACGTCATACCTCAGGGATCAGTGCAAAATCGTGGGAACTCAAAGTTAAAAAAACTTCATTGTCAAGGTCGGTCTTGGAGCTTCTTGCCGCTGAAGCAAAGGTCTCACATTGGAAAATTATTAGATATAACTTCCTTATGAGTTTGAAGTTTTTGCCAATGCACCTTGGTGACACTCTCATTAATACATGAATGGTGCGCCCGAAGTCGGAGTGCCCATTGCTCTGTCATTGGAGTTGGGCCAGAATCCTCATATAATGTGCTGTGGGGGGGTTCGCCACTCCTCCGCACAGAGAGTCTGTTTGCATTCCCAGAATATGCCGGTACCCATTTATACAGCCGCGGTGGAGAGAGGGGCAAGCGAGGTAAACGTGCCTTGCCCAAGTGCACAAACACATTGGCGACAGCTGGGCTCGCAACCCAAAACCTATGCTTATGAGACGAGCGCCGATTCACTGCACCACATGTGCCCTCAATAATAAGGTCAACCCCAAAAGATGGGGTAAATGATTCTTCTGATCATTGCAAAGCTTGTGGAACGTGAGACACTCCATCATGTCCTCAATAATTGTCAAACAGCACTTGAACAAGGATGGTATACATGGAGGACATAATAAGATCCTTAAATATTGTAAAAATACTGGGAATGGGTTTTACCAATAGCGATGAAAGTTCTCCTCATGTTTTGTCTGACTTTGGTGGCCGGAGCTCACAAAGATACGCTGTATTACCACTGTTCCACCTGAGTGCACTGTCACAAACCCTCATTCCTGACATTTGCATATTTGGAAAAATCTTTAACAAACTATCATTATGAATTAACTGTCCACTTTGAATTTGGCATTGACAAGGCTCATTCTTCAAGTGCAATAAATATGCTCCTTAGTTGCTCAATTGAGAGCTCTGGCTACGAAGGAAAATGGCCATCGACATGGCTCTAGAGGAATATAGTCCTGAAATATATAACAGACTCAAATAAATTCTTAATCAGTGCAATAGCCTGTCAACCTTAAGCAATTCGTGATGGCCTATCCAAGGTGGCTATGTGTCTTGCCTTAGCATATTTCATGCAAAAAAATGAGCCGACTTGGATTAACCCACCTGTTTTGGAAATAGAGGCATTTATCATTCTATTTTTATCAAAAGTCTATTTGCTGTTATTTTGTTTGTGGGTGTGTGTACTTGCATGCTTGAATGGTGTGTTTGTTTGATGGTTCTTTGTTGTGAGTGATGTGGTTGGTTTTGATGTTATTGTGGGGTTTGTGCGTGTGTATGTGTGTGTGTGTGTGTTGCGTCGGCGTTGTGTGTGTGTATGTGTGTGTATGCGAACGTGTGTAGTGTATGTGCGCGATTGTTGAATATGTGTGTTGTACTCTCTTAAAACAAAAGAGTGAAAAACCACTCTAAAGAGTGAAATTAACTCCATAAAAAGAGCCAGCTGCGTTGACGCATCTTTAGAGTGAGATCCACTCGAAAATAAAGAGTGAAAAATAACTCTAAGCAAAGAGTGAAGTGTCACTCCTTTTTAGAGTGACTGGTCACTCTTTTAGAGCTGTGGGGGGAAAGAGTGAACTAGCCAATTAACTCTTTTAGAGTTGTGATTCTTTGTGAAATTTTGTTTGTTTGGGGAGTATATTGTATGTGTATGTCATAAGTCATAGCATCGTGAAATGAATGAATATGGTGCGCATCATGGGAATATTCATGTGACATGCATGCACGATTGTGGCATGTATGACTTGCATGATCATGGCATATGCCCGTGACATGCATTGATGTGAGTTTCGGACATGGCACAGGCCTGGCCGAGCCTGGAGCAGAATACCGTTAGTTCCGGCCGTTATGACGAGTGCTATTATAGGAAATAACATTTTAATGCTTCTCCACACCTTGTCTGTAAATGCTATGAAATGTGACCGAACACATACAATATACTCACCAGTAAAGATCTCTGTGCTTTCTTCAATAATTTCAACTTTGGTCAACCACTTGCTGACGGTCTTGCCTAACTCGCCATGCTCGTCCGCCATGTTGTTAGTCGAGAATAATCACGCGATTTGCGACGTTTCTGATTAGTTCACTCCGAAAAAAGAGCGTTTTCTCACTCTTTTAGAGCTAAAAGCCGTTCAATAAGAGTTCAGAGTGGGCCTTACTCCGAAGAAGAGTGGCATTTTTGAGCCACTCGGTAACAGAGCGAGCTCGGGAACCTCGACGTTAAGGTGTCTTGCTGCCATTTTTGATCTTTTATCGATAGCGGGGGGGTGGGGTATTAAAAGTATCCGAAACTCAGAGTGATTTTCACTCTTTCATTTTAAGAGAGTATGTGTGCTTTTGTGCTTTTTAAATATTAACTGTATGTTTCTTATGCGTGTTAAGTACCCATTTCATTCAAATTTGCTGCGTGCCGCTTTTTAAGGGCATGTCTAGACTCTGATATATTTTGATGTTTCATTCCTTTGTTGTTTTTAATTCTAACGTTTATTATGAGAGAGGAAATATGATTGGATAAAAACCATGCATTGATATTTGATCATTGCACGGTGCGTATGTTAATGAGCGTACGCGGAGTGCTAAACGTGTACGCGCGACGTCGGATTGATCCCTTTATTGGCGGGTATGTGCATCTTTTCGTTAGAAACATTGCCTGCATTGGATTTCATGACATACAGATTTTCTTGTAAAACTGTCCATTTGTAACCTTTATGAATTAGGTTAATGTCTGTATATTTTTAGTTCTCGTGCATGGCAAAACTCAATGCACTGCGTCAGTTTGACCAGAGTCATAATGCCACGCGCCCCTGGGGGCTTGTGCCATTAGTCGTCGTACCTGACGGCGTGCATTGATTTTGGCCATGCACTCGAGCTAAAAATTTGCGCATTAACATCTAATCATAAAGTGATGATAAAATAAACCCAGTCCATTGCACCGAGATTACAAAATTAAAACAAAACAAACGCTTGTCACTTGGGCAATGAAGTATCAATCTCCTATGGCACAGTTGCAATAGCTTCATTCACAAGTATTTAGAAAATACACCTCTGAGTTTTGTGTATAATATATTGATACCTACGAATACACAAGGTCAGTTCATGTCAAGCATGTTCAAAAATACAAACACTGAGCATATGATGAGCCTATTGTAACTATAGTGTGTGTAGTGGGTATGGTACACATACTGGTACTCTCAAGACCATGGGTCAGCTCATCCATTACATATCAATGAACTGAGAAAGTATCCACTGTGAGGTTGGCTGCAAAGTTTGTTTCAAGAGTTTAGGAAATGTAATGAATTTCCTAGAGATTTATCCATGTCCTTAATCTTAAAATAATTGGAACAGAGGACTTGTATGCTACATGAGACAACCACCGAACTCTGTGCATGACTGTAATTTCTGCCAATCATTTGCTGCTGCACCTAGGCTATGCTAGGGTAACTTGCAACGTTGTGGCTCTTATCCACTCCGACTTATACATCTTCGATGGAAAAACAAAAGAGAGACCCCCTGAGAGACCCCAGAGACCCCTCCCGGTGAAAAGAAATCCTGAAGTCGTTCATGTCCGAGTAAAAAAAGTACGCTTACAAAGTCTTGTGCCACTTGATTTGGTACGATACGATGATTTGTCAAGTCAATTAAAATGCTCGGAAAATAAACAGTACATTATAGCGTTTCGTTAGTCACAATTTGTTCAAATTGGCGAGAAACATGCATGATGGCGACTATTACGAAGGATACAGCCGTCCTGAATACAACATGCAACAGCCCTGAATGACAGTCAAAAGCTAAAAGGTCATTTACACCATGGCATGGCTAACATTCTGTCTGTAGACGCTTATATTCAGGTGCGTAAGTATGAAATAATGATATATACAAAGTGTAATGAACCTGATCATATAAACCCAGAACTGAGTTTAAAAGAATTTATGACGGTATACTGGCTCAAGGTATGTGTTTTCATGCGCAAACTGAGGCAAAGACAATGCGCCATTACGCTTGAATATACTGTGTGTAAGCCGAACTGAACGTACCGGGGTAACGTTGGTTGTGATGTAGTAATGGAGTAAGCATTGTAGATACCCACCCCCATGGATACTGGTGTGTGTAAGCTGCATGGCAGGAAAGTATTATGGTAACATGTAGTAGTTGTGAGGAAGAAGCATTTAGCCTATAGTGTAGTACAACCGGTCCCGTAATAATTGTATTTAAGAGCTGAAACAGGAAAAATAGTGTGGGTATTTTCAGTTGTGAGGTAGACTCGAGCGTAGTACACACAAGTGTAGTGCCATTCCCGTAAAGCTGAATTGTAGTATTTAGTTGGGAAGTAGTACCGAGCATAGTAAACATGTGCCCAGTTGCCGTAATCTACTCTGTGTAAGCTCAATAGAAAGTGATTTGTGTAAACATATAGCAGTTGTGATGTAGTAAGCGGTTGTATGTGTCGTACACCAGTCCCATGAGATACTGTGGAAGTTGAATAGCAAGTGACATGGACGTATTGATTTCAAAAGAAAAACCCAAATACGTATCGAAGTGAAAATCAAAATAATGGGTTGTAATGAGTTTAAAAGTAACGGCGAATGTTGTTTATATTACTTGGTTAGCCCATATGCACGTTGCATTCATATAAATTGGCAATTTTGGACAGTACTAATTTCAAATGTTGACGACTTTCTTTTAATCGATGTGTATCACGAACACTCTAGGAATAAGGAGAGTAATGTTGCCTATAGTACTATTAGTGGTTAACCCCCTGACATCTACACATGGATAGCGGGTCAGAGTCGCCGAGTGAAACATGGAAGTTGGTTTGGACCTCTACCACATATAATGGTGGGAAACAATGCATTACACCTTGTCCAACATACTAGAACATATGTGTGGACATATGTTGCAAGCAGGTGTAGGCATTGTTTCCCGCCATCTTGTAGAGGTCTAAAACCAAATTCCTGTGTTTCCACTCGGTCACCATTCAACTGTGCGGCAAGCAACGCTATACCGTGTGTAGAGGTCGTGGTTAACCCTCGTCTACCTGAGCATTTTTTGTATATAACAAACTCCGAAGGGGGGGGGTGGTCCACCTGTGATTTCCGTTATTGAACACCCGATTCCTGTAAATTTGGGCTTAAAAGGAAGCTTAGGTTTTTTTTTCATTGGTACAAAATAAGTACCAAACACCCCCCATTATGACGTCACCATGACGTAATTTGTTGGGGAAGGAAGTACGAAAATACTGAATATAGGCGGAAAATGATATTTCGAATTTGAGCGACTCAGACACCGTATTTACACCACTGGCCAAACAGTATTGTAACATGCGGAAAAGCAATTTAGATTCAAATTGATTCCAAATTGTACCATGAGTTTATGACACACATTCTTAAGTAAATCCTTGTCAAAGTTGTGCTTTTCAAACAATGCTGCGAAAAAAGTGTTTAATTCATTGTCATGATTCCAAATATGGAGGTTTTAAAGGAATGCCTAATGATAACTCGCCGATTGTGCTCCAGAAAGAAAGACAGGCAAAAGAAGTCTTAACGGCTGCAAAATAATCACTAATTGACATTTTGAGATTGTTCATGGTCTAATACTAATGTTAAGCAAAATCGTTTGTGGTTGTAGAACCGAAAAATGAGGATAACGTCATAACAAGATGGGAGCAGTTCATCACGTTGCACTTGGGAAATTTAGACAAGAAAGAGGTCACGTGTTAAATTGAAAAATAACTTTTAGTCGCACCGTTGACAGTGCTGTTTGTCATGCAATGTGAAACGCGTAATTAGACAGGATTACTCCGTAAACCACGCAATGAGTTTATCCATTCGAATCCGAATATCTCGAATTTTTCCGAAGACACTGTCTTCCATGACTTTATATCATTTCCCGAGTCCACATAACCACGATGATTCGCAATAAACATTTAAAGGAAACCTTATTGAACCCGTTGACAATTCATTAAGCGGTGTTTTTAAAGCAGATTTTTCTTTTGGTTCTGTTTTAAGTGATTCCTTCTAGAGGGGAAATCGGCAAGTTATCGTTCGCTTTTCCTTTAATCTGACCAGATTTAGGGAAGAATAACAATCAAAAATAAAAGTTTTTTTCCCCACCCCCCTTTGGATTCTGGGGAAAGCATCTGTATGAAAACCCACTTGGAATTTAATAGTATGTGTGGCAATATAATGGTATAATTTAAATCAATTGGTCTTGATTATGATTTCGTTTTTGCAAATAATTGGCCCGTGTGTGTAGCTCTAAAATGCTTGCATTCCCATCAAGGAGAGTCAAATTCTGTTAGGACATTTCAGTGTACATTGACACAATAATTTATTATACTTGAAGGTAATATTTAGAAATTGTGTCAAGTCTTTTTTGACGGATATTCACGTTTTTGGCTGCCATATGATTGACGTTCAACTTTTTAAACGTATCGAAATACATTGATTGTGTCTAACCACAGAATCTACGTGTATTGTCATGTTTAATTTTTATCGCAGGTATTTGCTGCTATAGGGCATATTTTAAATTATTAGATTTGGCTTCCATTTTGAATTTGAAGTATGACTTAATGTTACAGTGCCATACACTTGTTCATTGGATCCTATAGTATATCTAGTAACTCCATAGTTTTGAAAATATAGGGTTGAATAGATAATTATCATTTAGGCGACGCCATCTTGGATTTCTAAAAACGCCCCGAAGGATGCCCAGGTGCACCCGGCAGATTTTTATTCTACACGCCCTTATCTATCATTTTCAGCAAAAAAAATGTGTATATACTCCACTTTACGGTAACTTGGACCATAGCTCTCGACTATAGGATGGTCCTCCTCCTTCCTGTAATACCAAAATGAGTACCAACATGCCTAGCATTACGTCACAAGGACGTCATAAAGTTCGCAAAACTGCCAATTTCCATAGACACACAGTTGTAAAATTCAATTTTTCGCCAAACGTTTAGGAACTATCAGATTTCTCTGCGGTTAAAGGGGGATGGTCCGATTTAAGTATATAAAGTTTTAATTTTGATGGAATGACCTTCAAAAATTAGACAGAAACATCAAAAATTAGATTTGCATGTCCTTAACAAGGATAGATATCGAACATATATACCTAACAAGTGATTAACACAAAAAAACTAATATAAGAACAAAATCGGATATTTTAGCCATACTGTCCCCGTACGGACCCTGCCTCAACACGAATTAAATGGGATTCATATCTTTGAATACTATTGTTTTTTTTACTTTTTTCTATCAATTTTTCAGTTGGAAAAAAATACTTGTGAGAATTTGCGACTCATTTTAACTTTTTCAGCTATTCCTGCAAATTTTTTTGATGTTTTTTTTTTTTTTATTTCTTTAAACCTACCAAATTACCATGTATTTGTAAAAAACAAAATTATATGTTTTTTTTCAAAGACCACCAGGAATATGTATTAAGCTTAATTGTTTTAAAAATACAGTTCTTTTTTTGTAATGGTAAAAAAAAACAATAAATAGGGCAATAGACCAGTAACATCCTACGTCACTTCTTTTGTTGCCTGCCGAATCAATTCCTGCGATCGTATGCCCATATATTACCACTCTAACAGATAAATTGCCCAGTGTGTAGCAGTCAGGCCGACCTCTTTCAAGATACCAGGCCCTAACATGTTTACAACATTGCTGTTAACTGGTCTATATGCAATATTCAAAATAAATGTCCAAGGAGCATGGTAGAATCCTCACAATATTCCACAATTTCTCTTGTAGGAGCTTCCCCATTTCCAGATGTTTTCTATACTTGTTAATATTTATTATAATATTCAGTATAGCAAGATAAGGCGGGGTAAGCTATGTGGATACAAATCAAGATAATGTTGTACAGGCCGTACGCTGGATTTATTGGGAGGTGCGGGACTTCGAAAAAGTGACCTAACCCTCCAAAATGGTCCTTTTTATACCAAAAAGTGGACTTTGGTGTCAACATTTCGCTAAATGTTGGACTTTTTTATCAAAATATTCAGCAAAAAGTGGACCTTTGCCCCCTTTTTTCGAATTTGGGGGGTGTGGTGCGACCGCCCCCCCCCCCCCCCCCGTACGGGCCTGATGTGTACTTTTTTACCACGGAACGGAAACCCAATGTACACAATCCACTTACTGCTAATTGTGTGATGTAGAACAATCCATTTGTAAAGTACATGGTTTAATTGGCAAATAGGCTAAACCTTAATATAAATATTTGAGAGATTGTGTTTTGGTAAGGGAATTATAAATTCCAACTCCAACGGCACGGATTTGGGTAGGCAAATCAATTGTACACTTTCCCATCTGCATTAAGTCTCTTGTTACACAAGAACAACAATTATTTACCAAATTCTTCAATAAAAGTTCTATTCGTGATGATAGATTTTTTTGCACTGATGCACAGGGACAAACTCTTTCCTAATTCTGTTTTGTGGTCTTCCCTTCGCCTTCGGAAATATTCCACTGAGTTGTTAAGATTTCTCAGTCCTTATCAATCCTTTCCGTTTATACTCGGCAGCATCTCTTGCATACTAATGTAATGTCTTACCTTTTATTATGTTTCTAGGTTCTGGGAAAGAAATCCACCCTGTGTGTTTGGGCTTTGCATCCCACCATTTTTTCATTCATGAGTCACCATACAGTGGCAAATGTCCTGTATGGTGATTCAATATTATTGTTATTGTTATTATTATTATTTGTATTTATTTATTATTTATTTAATCTTCTTATGACCATGGCCAGTTCTCTCACTACGAAAACGGAGCAAGGGATTTGTGGTATCTGCTCAGAGGGACTGCGAGATCCTATAGGCTTCCTGCAAGCATGGTTTCTGTTTGGAGTGTCTTGACGACTGGTATAAACAGGTAAAGACAAAGCACACGTGTGTGCCCGGCCTGCAGAAATCAGTACCGATCCCATATGGAGGATAAAGGCGTTTCCTAGACTTCTATGGTTTGATTTCGAACGACACGGAAGGTTCCTCCCCCCCCAAACCACCAACCACCCCTCCCCCCAACATTCATTTGTTGAATGAGTTTCACGCTTTTATAGAATCAGGATTGCCTTTAGATGTTGAGGCTCGGTCGTATGCTTTGCGTCATTTTAACATGTGAGAAGCCATTTTGCAACGGATGTATGGCAATGTCCGTCATGAGTGAAAATGTTTCCGTCCGTATGAAATTCTTTTTGCCCAATATCAAATGGATTATAAAGAAGACAAAGATACCCAAAAATAATTACAAACCCATTTTATTGTCTTGTTTTGATTCTTTTTAGTAGGAAACCATGGGAACCAATTTCATCCCGTATAAAAAAATCCTGTTACCTTATTTAAAAAAAAAAATAAACGCTTTCAAACTTTCATCATTTTGTCAATGTCCATCATATGCCTCTGGCTCTTATTGCAATTTTTGCCCTATTGGACTATCTCCTTTCACACCGCTATCACCTAAAAATCAGAGAGTTTCATAGTGTAATATTTCCATATTACCTGATTTTTTTTTAAATTGATTGGATTTCCTGTTCAAGATTTGTTCCTTAGCTTCTTTAATCGATAGTGCACTCTTAAAAATCTTTACCACGATGTTGTGTCTGGAGGGTACATGGTCGTAAAATTTGGTAACATTTTAATTTCGAAAATCAAGTTTGATTTTGGGTACAGGTGTCATATATTACATGCCGTCCCGTGTGACTGAGTGTCCTACCACCCATCTGTCTATTGTGTTCTCCATTGAATGCTGTATGCATCATTTGTTTCAGCACTGTACCCAATGGCCTCGTCTACAAGGTCATGGTTTATTCCGTACTGTTGCTAGGTAGCTAGGACACTCTCTCATAGGGGACACTCAGTTTTCCTTTACACCCGGTAACTCTCTTTACGACTAATTGAAACCAAGGCGATACCATTATTTTTCCACAGAGCACATTCAGTGCACTATGCATTTATTTCATTATAATGATCTCATATTGACGTGCCTAACGTTACATACCTGTTGTATACAATGTATAAGAGGATGAACCAATAGTGACAAACGAAACCATTTTATGTTACCATGCATATCGAATTGCTAAAGTACTTAAAACTGGGTCAATGATAATGGCTCATTATTATCCCAAACCTTCAATATTATTTTTTAAACAAGTTTTTCATTTTAAAACTGATTTGAGTCAGAGATGGTTTTATCTATTTAAAAAATTCATATATAAAGAGCTAAACATTTAACCTTGATCTGATAGCACTAGAGACTGAAATATTCCAATGATACCATTATTATAAGTGGAAGAACGAGGCCGGAGACGCAGGCCCGTAGCAGGAATTTAGTAGGGGTTGCGGACGGGGGTTGGGATTTGTCCAGAGTGGACCCTTCTGCGTACAACAAACCTGGGTTCAATTGTCGATTGAACCCGGGCATCAGCCAATGAATTGCTTTATTTTCACAGCTGTTAAGAATATTTGTGTCAAAGTGACAAGATTGTGTCTTTTTACCAATTTTCGACCATGTTCCCCTCTTACACAACATATTGGTAATTATTTTTAGCATTTGTTTTTGTGATATCCTAATAATCGGGCCAAATTTAAATGTAATGATGAAACAAAATTCTGTGTGAGATTCAAAATGCTCATTTAATTTGGCGGCTGTGGATGATATTTTAGTTAGATTTGGTTGACCGATTTTGCGAAGAATGCCTTATGTGTACGTTATGAGATTGAGAAAGATAAAGAGAAAACATCCTTTTATAAAATGCTTAGTCTTAACCTAAATGGAAATGCAACTTCATCGAAATGGGTCAGTTTGTACTTCGAGTGTGATGCTTCCATCAGTTTTACAAATACCGAAAGATGTATGAATTCCGATTCATTGAAAAATCCGTTAGATTTTCAATGTAACGTAATTCGAGCTTGAAATAAACCCTTCAGTACAGACGCACCCGATACAATCTATTTATCTGTCTGGCTTCGGTATCCCTGTTAATATCTACTTTGCTGGCATGTTCTTTACAAAGGTTATTGTTCTTATGGTTATGTGTGCAAAAATGATGTGAGTGTCAGCATTTGTGGAAAGCCACAGAGTACCATGGCATAGATTGTAACAATGTCCTCTGTGCCACCCGTTGCGCTTACAAGACCACAAACGCATTCACGAAGACCATAAATTCGTCACTGTTTGAAGAGCTTCAATCCGGTCATTCGTCGATGAAAGGAAGAGTTTGTGATATCATGGCGATCAGATAAAGTACTACTGTGAACCGAACAAAGCAAGTTTGTACGGATTGTGTGATTGTGCATTCATTTCCTCTTGAGCATAAGCGCATTGCCCTGAAGGAAGCGGCTAAGAACAGGCCGTTGTTATTTGACAATTTAGTTAAATGCACCTACACCAAGACAAAGCTCCAAGATCCCTGGAAGATGCAGAGGAGGTACTAAGTGGACCTCACTCAGTCTAGGATAGGCTTCGCTGTGCTTGATAAGAAAGCGCGACGATTAAAGGTTTTCGTAAAAGTAGAACAAGAACTAAGTAACCAAGAGAAAATAAAGAGATCAGATGGAGGTAAACTAAAACAAATGGAAGATATTGTTAAAAAACTCAGTTAGATATAGAAAAAATAGAAGCAGCATGTAATCAGGTAACAGATGTTAAATCAATGTCAGTCGGAGTATCTCATCACTAACAGATATCCCTCATTGTCTAAAACATTGAATTTACACTTTCGCCGACATTGCCCGAAAAGTTGTCAAGAAGAGAGGTAACCTCCATTACAGCTGCCATTATCGATATTCCATTGATTGATCTACACTTACAAAAGCAAATGGAAGTTTTGTAGGCGCTTTCATCCGAAAGGATTCAATACCCACAATGTGTTCCAATTAACCATTACGGTGTATGCAGTTTGGTAGTTGGGGAGCGGTTTGTTAAATTTTTTTTCCCAACAAGGTCCAGAAAGTGCCTAATAGATACGAGTCTATACAAGAAAGGGCAAGGTCCCAAGTGGTTTCACGGGAGAGGGCGCGTCCCGGGGCCTGCTGCGTAACTTGGGGTAGTTTTGACATAGCGGTTACAACCAGACAACCGATATGGTTATTGCACCAGTAATGAAGACTTCATTCAATTTCTGACATCGGGGAATCATCTTATAGTAGTCGCGTGAAAGATGTTCGCAATGAACCATCCATTTAAATTCATGTAGCTTAAGATACTAGTTTAGAGAGTTCATACTAGGTCAGTTGAAATACCATATCCATACACTATAGTGATGGATCACCTCATCTCTAGGTTTTTCGACTCATTGGTGCCATTCGAACTTGCAATTACATCCAAAAGGAATTGTTTTGCATCTCGTAAGAAGATTCAGATGTAATTCCATCTGCAACGATTGATTACTCTGGTTTCAATGCGAGAGTATAAAACACCTGAAGAGATCAAATTGGGGTCTCCGAACCATGTTACTGTAGACATGGAATATTGTGGTGATGAGATTACGGGTCTCCCTGTAGGTATATATCGGTCTAAACAGCTGAAGGGTCACTTACCTCGACATGTATTACTAACCACTGAGTCGATAACCCTGGTGTTATTGCCTTGTCTGACGATGGCAATGGAAATGCTTGTAGCTGATCGTAAGGTATGTCGTAAAGTTTTTTTCATTATAAATAATAACCCCGGGCTACCATGACCCGCACCCCAGGGGGGGGGTGGTAGGGATGGGGGGTGAGGGGGGGGAGGGGGGGGGGTGGGGGTGGGGGGTGGGGGTTGTGGCGGGGATTGGGATTTCTGTGAAGCTTATACCAAATGCAACTGCAATTAAGGTTGTCTGCAAAAATCTCTACCTGAGGGCGCTTTGTTCAAAATGGCCGCCAAAACGTAATTTGAACCATAGTATCTAGTATGTACTACTGTATTTGAATTTTTTCTCAACATTTATATTTAATTGGGCATTTAATTTTGCTGATTAGATAACCACTGTGCAGCTGAGATAATTTGTCTCCCAGATGAAGATTTTTCCCCAAAATGGCTGCCGAAATTGAAAAAAACATAATTCCTATACAGTGTGTACCAGCAAAAATAAAAACATTTTTATTTAAAAAATATGTCATGCTCTACTTAACCAACAGGGGTAATGGTATCTCTTACAGTAGAGGATCTACTACTTAAAATGATGCCTTGGTTCAATTTCCAGTGCCACGCATGGATTGAGATCATTGTTCTAAACTAAGGTACAAATTGAGGGGTGCGCTGGCTCACTTTCATCAGAATACAAAAAGTCTTATGAAGATGTCCAGTGGGCTGACGAGTCTCTATAGCTCACCACAGATCTCAACATGTGTTATTTAATCATGTAATTATCCTAGATCCTCCCCACCTGTCCCACCTTTACCTATAATTATTTTGCAGATCTCTTCAGTTTGACCCTCTCAGGAACAGCTTTGCAGCCCAGAAAGGCCCCACTAGCAAGCAGCAGCATATGATCCCTCTAAGATAGAGTAGAATGTACAAATGTTTAGTACACATCCGGCCCGTACCAGTATTTTTTAGGGGAGGGCGAATTTTTTCTTCAAGGGCAAAAGTCAAACGCGACCAGTATACGATGCCTTCCTAACCTGGAGATCGACTACGATTGCCAGATCGCTTGTATGAGAATTGGAACACTTTTGTGTGCAGTTTACAGGCAGCGTTCAACCACAAAGGATGTCCAACATCTATCTAACATCATCAAACCTAGTAACTGTCATCTACATCAACTTTAAAAGGCCAGTTACAACCTGGCCATTACCTAATCATATAACCATAAAGCAAGGAAGCACAATGTTAGTGCAATCTCCGGAGCATTGAAATATAGTATATGTGGAAATGTAAGTGTTTTTTTTTAGTTTATTTCTTTCATATACAATTTGACCCCAACATCATCACAAGGTGTTTAAACTCGCATTGGCGGCCATTTTTAAAGCGCCCTCCATCGGAAAATCATGTGTGTCATTTTTTGAAAATGTGTTCTTGGGTGTTTTATAAGGGGTAAGAGTTTGTACAGGGTAAACAAAGAAGTGTTTGAATTGTTTCAAAATTTATATACCAATCTGTTGGTGTTTTATAAGGTTTCTAAAAAGATATAGTTTGCCATATATACGCCCTATTGGTTTTGTACAATAGGCCCAAGGCAGTTCAATGTCATCATTTACAGAATGGTCCGATTTTGTTGAAACTGGTTTTAAATTGTTCATTGGGTCATGCTAAATAAGAAAGGTATATACCCTTACGAAAATGCATGCATCAAATTGCTTTGCACAAAAGGGGCTTGCAGGAAGCTTGCGCAAGCTCGCGCAAGTTTGCAGCAAGCACATGCATGCTTGCAAATGATTGCACAAGCATGCACAGGCAATACATGCTTGCAGGTTTTGCAAGCATGCAGGCACATTCGCAAGCATGTGCGAACATTTGCAAGCATTTACACAGGTTGCAAGCATGCGCGCACATTGCAAGCACACAGTGTTGCAAGCGTGCACATTCGCAAGCAACCACACATTTTGCAAGCAACTTTTGCAAGCAGTATACTGTACGCATGCTTTCTGCAAGCTTCTGCAAGCATTTTCACAAAACATGACAAGCTTGCGAAGTTTGGACTTTGTATAATTTTGAATGCATGCATGTGCGTGTTGTTAACCTTGAAAGTAGAATTTAGAAAGGTGATAAATGCTTCATATTATTCAAATTATACAATTATTAATTAGCTTTTTGTAAAACTTTCAGTTTTCTTAAAACATATACTTTATTTTTTACATGGGCCAGGGGAAATGCGTCTATTCGAAAATTAAGCATGTGCCATTGGCCTAAGTAAATTTTTTTTAAATTTTTTACTGAGGCTGCATGAGCCTGAGGAGCAAATAAAGCTTGAACCTGAAGTTGGCTACAACTTAGACTGGTATGTGTGTACAAGTTGTTACTGACTACTTACTAGATGAACAAGGCTCACATCCACAAGCAAATTCAGGCTGAAAAAAAGCTGAGCTGCAAACATCACTAATTTCCTATTTTCATAACAATCTTCGCCTATGTGGATTAACCACGGGCGCCTGTACCAAGTCTCCTTTCCAGCTGTGTATTTTCAATCAGCTGTCGTATTATGTGGGGTCCTTATACATCTGTTGTAAGATACTACTTTCGAACGTATGGATTATCTACCAATCAGCACAGGTCTGTGGCTTACTTGAATGACGGTTTATGATTTTGCAGTGTTGCAGAAAGTGGCACTGAAATGATCGAAGCTGAAAAGTTGTTCCCGCTAAACGGTGGAGCAAACGCATAGCGCAGGCGCGAACCGGGAAGTTTGAGATCCCGCCGTGGATGTTTGAACGTAACAAAGCAAAACAGTTCTACTGGCTAAGCCTAAAATATCGCAAATTATTATGTTTTAAAGCACGATCGACAGAAGTAGGTGAACATAGAACATCCATTATAGTTTGTGGCAATTTAATTACACGCGACTATGTGTGAAATAAAAGAAAAGAAATGTTTTTATACCATGTCAGTACAGTTGAAAAATGTGTCGAAAAAGTGCAAAATTTTCGTCGTCAATTTTTCAACCGAAAATCGCAATGTCAAAGCCATTTTTGGAAATTTGGGCTTCAAAATTATATACTACATGCACTATTGTGCTTAAACTAAACCTCGTGCAACAGTAGCCTGCATTTTTTAAGAGAATTTCTGGATCAAATTTGACAATGGGCCGATTCTGCCAGTCATTGTAAAGTGCAACAGGCAGCGCTATACGTGTGGATACGGAGCTGCCTTTCATCCGTCCATCTCCTCTATCTACGGCCTGATGATTGATTGATAACTGACTTCAAGGGCATGCTTGTACATATCAAACAGGGGAATCACTCAAAAGCCATTGTTTGGCTATACCCGGGGTTGGCTAGAATCTCTAAATTAGGCCAATACTTAACGTCAACTTCACGTATAAAACTTTTAAAGAACTATCAGTGGAATTGGAAAAATATTGAAATTTGCAGGAATAGCTTCAAAGTGAAGGATAAGTCTGTAGAATTCTCATAAGTTACCTTTTCCAGCTGTAGAATGGACAGAAAAGGAAGAAAACGCAGTGTTCCAGATACGATTCTCCATTCAATTACGTGTTTGGGTAAGTGTCCTTTCGACAGTAATGGCTCAAATCTCCGATTCTGTCCTTATTAGGTTCTTCTGGTCTTATCATTTGCAGGGTATGTTGTTAGGATACCTGTACTTGTAAAAAAAAACATACTTATATCTGATTTTGATGATTTGTTTTCGATTTGCTGATTTAGCAAATCACTGATAGTGTCCTTTAAGTTTAAGCCTGTTAGGTTATATTCAGTCGATTGGAACTTCGTGTCCTAGGCTATAGTAAGCATAGTGATACAGCCAATACATATTTTACTAACAGTACTAGTCCAATCCCTGGACATGGTCCAATCTTTTGAAGTCTATTGCATTGAACTATGGTAAACAGGACCAAAAAAAAACC
This sequence comes from Ophioderma brevispina, assembly GCA_023653785.1. Taxonomy (NCBI): domain Eukaryota; kingdom Metazoa; phylum Echinodermata; class Ophiuroidea; order Amphilepidida; family Ophiodermatidae; genus Ophioderma; species Ophioderma brevispina. The sequence continues at coordinate 35,389 of JAMKCH010067714.1, read as the reverse complement.
CTATTACAACGTGCTGGCGTGGCTGGGATTGCCCCACATGTAGCGTGAGTAACAAGTGAATCTGGTGTTAACCTCACATCATTGGGGTTACCAGTCAACCTGGGTCATAAACAGCCACATCACCATCCAAGGCTAATTATTGAACAGAAGTCTAGCTGAATTCAACTAGCTAGTAGGTTAGTAGTATCAGTGTACACGAGCTACATTTAGGGCTGATGTTACTAGAATCCCTAGGGTGCTAGTGTATAAGCGCGAAGCGCTAGTGATTCACAGCCTCACCAGATAAACTGCATGCGCCATGTGTTATTTTGTTTGAGGTTGCCAATTCACCCTTCAACCGACATGTGTATTCGTTGACCATGGTTGAGGCTGCCATTTCACTATAGCGTCTACGCTTTCGCGTTTCACACTGATCCGTCGAGGCGGATGCCGGGTTATCGCATCACGCATACTAGGCTCACACCCAGGGCTAATGTATTAGGCCTAGGCTGGTGCATGATGTTATAGTGCATTTACTTCCCTGAATCAGTGACTTCAACAAAATCAGGCATTTCTTGTACGGCATCACTTTAGTCAAAGCTCGTAATTTAAAGCTTCGGCCAATTGATATCGCACTTACGTTTCTGAATCGAGAAGATCAATAACTACATGGCAGCATCAGTGTATACTAGCCTAACATGCTCCGGTTTAAATGGCAACCCTGCCCAGGCTGAGTCAAAAATGCCTATACATAATAGGTTTGCTATCAACGTTTCATAAATCATTAAAAAAGTTCGCTATCCTAAATTTAAAAAGGGGTTCGCTAGTCATAATTAAAAAGGGGTTTGCTTGTCATTGGAAAGGGTTTGCTAGTCAAAAATTGAAAAGGGCTGCCTAATCAAATTTAAAATTATCCATTTTAAAAAAAACAATTTTGGGTTTTTTTCTTTCTTGTTGTTGCACAAGTAAGTAAGACACCCTTTTCGTGTGTGCTATGGACGGGCAGAAATTCGGTGTTTCCACACTGCCTTTAATACAATCAGGGATCCTCGATTCTGATACTAGCAAAACCCCTTCTTTTCGAGAATACACAATGTTTAGTATTAACATTCCAGTATATCTTACTAACATTACCTGTACACAGCTGTGCAAATTTGAAAATTGCGCCTTCTTAAAAAGTGTTGTTATTGCTTTCCGAGGAATTTTGTAGTTTTCTGAGGAAATTTGCCTGTGTCCCTCTAAAGCAGGGAGGTAATAACATAGAAACTTGGTGGGCCATGGCCCACCCAGTTAAATATTTTTCCCACCCATAAATTCAGTCTGCCCAATGACCCAAATGGCCCACCCAGTTATTTATTTTGACCCGACCCCTAAATTATCTGGACCAAAAATATCTTGACTGAGTTTGCCGTATACATTATAGTATTCAGATAGTTGGAGTGACAAAATTTCACTAAAGGCCTCGCCATCTCTAAGAGGACCCAAGACAGGAATCGTAATATGTTAAATTGAAATTGGATTGGAAATGTGTGAAATTCTGCCTGTTGGTGTATATACACCAAAATGAAGATACACCTCATGGACTGGGGGCAAGTAAGCGGGAATGGAAGCACGAAATACAACTGCACATACAAGTCCAAATTAAACTGTATAAAGTTTGTTGCAGAAGTAGCTCAAAAACCCAAGCAACTTGCACTTTGTTATTGTTTTTATTTTAGATCATACCAAAGGTTAAGTCAAACTCGTGGTTAACTCTTTTTACTAATATAATTATTAATGATAAAAAAACAAAAAAAATATTGTCATCACCTGTATGAAAAGTAATAATATATCTGGCATTTGTGGTCCAGAAAGCCCCATTTTCTGATTAAAACAAAACAAAATGAAATAAACAAATCAAAATGCAGTTAAACGGCTCCAAAATTCCAATGACTCTATTTGAATAAATTCGTTTTTGTTTTTTTTTGTTCCTTTTTTTTGCCTAATCATTAACTTATAGATAACTTAAATATACTTCTTTTTCACTATACCAAAAAGCTGCTCCTCCAAATAAAGGGCTAAGCTACTGAGCAGCGAATATATCTCAAGTGGAATCAATTAGTATGAAACATGTGGATTTGATCTTATCGGGACTTGGGGCAAGGGGCCTCAATATTGCATATGATTTTGATTTTTTTGTTTTTGTTTGTAAGTGTGAATGACATTGAATGAAGGCTCACTCAGCTGGGAAGGGGCCGACATATGTTAATTTTGACAGTCAAGTTAGCAAATATTGAGTAATAATAATTAATATTATTGTCGTGAGTCAATAATAAATGGGGGGTATTGTATCAAACTATTTTTTTAATGTTCAATCTGCAATTTGCCACTACTAAAATTGTAAAATGAGCGATGTTATTGATCATCAGAAAGCATGTTCATGTGATTTTGTTTCTTGCCATTTTTTGTATTGTTTGAAATTTGGTGCCGAATTATCGTGGGGATTAATTTGTTATTAATTGTAAAAAGTAATACAATTAAAAGAATGTTTTAGTCAACAAAATGCGTGATTAATAAATCAAATTTATAATGAAATTTAGGTTTTTTGAAACAAAAACACCAAAAAAGAACACACCATAATCAAATTAATTTTAACAATTAAAGGGTAATTACAATACAAAATTATTGGAAATAATGCATAACTGTATTATATATACATATGAAGAGCTCTATTTCCAAAAGCACCTAAACACTTTTGGATTTACATTATTATTTAAAAAAGGACAAAGTGAACTGACACTCAATTCATAATTTACTCCTTATTTTTATTGTAGGAAAAGTGATACCAGTAAAACATATATGCTAACCTCAATTACGTTTAGTATTTAAAAGAATTAATTTTTAACTTTCTTATTCTTAAGTTCTGAAAATACTCATATTTTTGTAAGCTTTATGACTTACGGTTTCATGAGGTCTGCACAAACCTGTGATGAGCACCATTGAAGTCCTGTCTCTTGTGATTTTCATAGGCCGCAGGTGATACGTAGCGTAGTTATGAATCAATACCACCCATATCAAAACCCTTTAATTACAACATTAAGAGACACAAGGAGATGTTCTTTGAGGATTACTAATTCTCTAAATTTGATTGGTTGTAGATACAAAGTTTATACCGAGAAGTTTTTGAACGGTTTATGAAAAACAAACAGAAAAAAAACCAAAAACATTATTTCTAACTTTTTTGTTCGTGTTAATTGTTTCTGTTTAACCAGCCCCAAAGAGAAGCATACTAAATCTTTTTTATCCATAAAGACAGACAGAGTTGGGCTTATTCACTCAGTTGTGATTTAATACCTTGGTACAGCATCGAACATAATTATGTAAAAAAAAATGGGGAAATCAAAAAGATGTGCACTGTTCCAGAAATGTCAAAAGTCTCGTGATGTTGTAATAGGTATCCTGACAGAAATTTGTTACAGATGGATGGTATAATAATCCATTGTTGACCCTATAAGCTTTTCGTTTTGTTTGTTTTTTGTAACTAGCAAATTTGTTGAGTAATCTGAAAATAAGTGGCCCACAGGTAGAAATATTTTCCACACTTTTTGGGTCAATTATTTAAAGTTGGCCACCCAGTAAATTATTCTTATTTACCTCACTGTCTTAAAGGAACCATCCCATGCCACTTGTTTGTGATAGTAATGCTGTAAACCATGCTGCTTCAAGTGCAAGGAAGCAAGAAAATTAAGATTTGATTGAAAAAAGGTTGACCATTTTGGTTAAAAGTTTCACTTTTGCCGTTCCACCACATTATGGCAAAACAGTCAACATTTGGGAAAAAGGTCCACTTTTGCAAAGTCTACCCCTTCAGAAATTCTAGCTGTGGGCCTTTTTGAAAATGACAAAGTCACCCTCTGGATTCCAAAATCTTTTCAGTTGACTTCACTTGTTATGTGTTGTATGGATAACACAAAAAATGAACACTTTATATATAGTGGGCCTAACGGCCAAGTCTTGCTGTTCTCCGAGGGTAGCTGACAGATTTGTAGGGTTATTCTTGCACAAAGTATGCATACTTTAGTGAAGTTTTTGATAGGGGTGTTTTGTACAAATTTCTGTTCACTGACATTTAATTTAAATGACTTTTTTGGGGAAGGATTGGCGCATAGCCACACAGACTCGGGGCCGGGCACATTAAGCCTAAAAACCCAAATTGATTTAAATCCAGAGTAGTACATTTTTTAAGGGCCAAAGTTTGTTGTTTTGTGCACTTTAGTGATTTAATGATTTTTAGAAACTAGCATTTTTTTGTGTCAGGAAATACCTTCTACTTGATGCTGTGCTGTGGTTCAGGCACATTCAACCCAAAACTGAAATTAACAAAATAGCATTCACTATTTTGCAGTATACAATGTTTTGTAAGTAAGTCATGTAAATGTCTGTGAATAGGAGCTCTGCTGTTTTGTTAGCATTTTCTTTTTTTTCAGTTTGGGTTTTAAAATATTAAAACCATGAAAGCTATAGAACCCCAGCTGTTTTGTACTGTTCAGAAATTTACTTGTTACATCTTTAGAATGGCCTTATATGCACACAAAATCAGATGCCAATTTAAATCAGCCTAGCCCTTGTGAGTTAAATGTTTGCTGCTTTGCTGTTTTGGAAATTATTTTGGTTGTTAGAGTTGATATAGGAAAAAGAAAGGATCAACACACTGAATAGGTTCAAAATATTTTACCACCGACTCTGTTTAGTTCCGTTTTATTTCGTGCAAAGGATTAAATGGAAGAAGAGGAAAACTAGTGTAGATTCAGCAATGGCTTGATTATTCTCAAAGTCTAGGGCAACCTGCTCAATTATGTTATCCTTTTCTCAATTTGATGTGGCTTTGTATGTTGCAGTCGGTGACACAAGTAGACCAGGACAATCACAGACCAAACTTAGTGGGCCATCTTCGTTCTTCATTACACACTAGGTATCACGCCAAGACGTAGGTATTTTGGATGTAAGCTGAAACCCTGAGGGTATAAGACCCAAATAACGAATGAGGTCAGGGAGCTAGCTGGAGCTGCTTAATTAAAGTGACAGGATGGAGATTTTTTTAGGATTACAAATTTCTCTCAAATGCCCAGAATCGATTGTGTAGACACCCCTACCAAGAACGTTCCGAAGGTTTATTGACAAACAAGTACAAAAGAAAACGCAACCTTGTTTTGAACTTGCCTTCTGACTATCGTCATTGTCCCCATAGAACACTGTGCTTTGACTTTCTGTCGTGCACGACAGAAAGTACTCTAAATCATCATATTTATTACATAAAGACGGAAGGCTAAAGAAGTATCGGCCTTATTCACTTATGTTTGATCTAATTACATTGGAAAACATTCCAAATATGCAAAAAACCGGGTTCGAAAAAAAAATTGGGGGACGCCTTCTTTCGGGAAATCTCCTCATGTCTCCTTTAAGGCCCTGATGGGGTACAGGGGAAGAGCCCCGTGTTGGTCCAGGGGGAAATTGCCATGCTCTATTTTTTCTTTTTCCATTTTTTTGGTGCAATTTGTCCTTATTTCAATGTCCACTCTTTTCTCCATTTTTTAGCCCCCGTGGCTACTTGCACTCACTCCGCATCCAGCTGGCTACGTGCATGAAAGGTCGGGCCAACAATTTTGTCGTGTATGATTGGATGGTGGTAATATGCAGAAAATGGACTATGAAAAGGTTGATATTAGTATCATTTAAGGGCAATGTGTTTATTCGTAGAAAACTGAACGTTTTTACAAAATATTTTAATGATTAGCGTGAACAAGTAGGCATATCAACTGTGTAAAAATAGTAATAGTGCATATTCCCAAAAAATATTGTGAAAAGTAAAGGGGCAGTGATCCAAAACCTTGTTCCCTCCCACTTATTTTTTAAAAAAACGGTTGTGAATTTTTATATCACATCTGAACCGTTAGCCAATCCAGTGTAGGCCTACCTAGTGCAAATTCAGTTGTATCTGAAGAAAATTCGAAAATTTGTATTTTCGTATGTAAACGAACAGCAATTACAGCACAGTGGAAAATGGGACCAGGGGAAAAAACAAGGAAGGAATTGTTCATAACGAAAACTGCAAGATCACAATCAACTAAAATAAGGCTTTTCTTACCCGATGTTAATAAAAACTGAATAAGAACAGGAAGTGCTGGAATCATTTGAAATGCACTTTGACATCGATGGCGGATGTAACTAGCTGGCTGATGCTACTAGGCTTGTGGTAGTCTTTATTCAGGAGAAAACTGCAATTTTCCCCACATAGTTTTCATGATTAGATGTACAATTGACATATCTCCACCTTAATAGATATTGGACTATTAGTATTTAAAACATGTAAAACGTGCATGCATGTGTTGTCGGTTTGAATTAGAATTTACGATTTACATTTTAAAAATTACATGGACATGGCACAGTGTGAAAGTTACATGCACAGGCTGATGTAAACATGCAGACTTTTGGGTATGTTTAGGATTTTTGACAGTCAGCTCAAAGTGATTTTTCAACATCCAAACATTTCTATCGGAAAAAAAGATACAAGTGAATATTCTACAGAATCACATTTTGTAATTTTCATGGACCATGCAACATTTGCATGACAGGATACAACAGTTACTTGAGATAAAGGGGACATGCACCGTGTTGCAACTGGGAATTTGGAAGCATGTGTGTGTATCCAGGATTTATGGTGCTTAAAATGTGTTGTGCTTGTATTGTGATTCAAATGCACTAGGCTAATCGCCAGAGATACTGCATAGATGATGAATCAGGCTAAGGGGGGTCCTTCCCAAGTACAAGTTTGCAGACCTAGGTTGTCTAATCAGAAAAAAGGGTTTGGCTAGTCATTAAAATAGGTTTGCTAGTCATATAAAAAAATCACTAGTAATAGGGGTTAGGGTTTAGGGTTAAATTTTAAATTTGGGACTAGCGAACCGCCTTTTCAATTTATGACTAGTGAAACCCCTTTTTAATTTGGCCCTATGACTAGCGATTTTTTCTTAATGAACTCTATGACTAGCGAACTTTATGACTAGGGAGTTTTTACCCAGCCTAGCTATGCTAGTGTATTAATCCTAGATTTGTGTTCGGGTGCTTGTTTGGCTAGTATGCACCAATGCTATATATACCCATATAGCTATAGTTGCATTTATCCTCACGTCAGCGAACGTCAGTGAGATATCCATTGCCTGAAGCATTCAATCTGAGCTTTGAATGAAAGTACTTCCGAACACACAGTAAGCAGGCACACAGAAAATACCTGCCTGATTTTGTTGCCGTCACTGAGTCATGGGAAGCTAAATGACACTATAGCACTAGTAGCATTCATGACTCAGCCAAGTAGGCTAGTACATTTAGCACTGGATATGAGTTAGGTTATGGTTGCACAGACGGCAGTGATGATATTATAAAAACAGTTACCAGCTCATCCCTAAATTTAGCCTAGTATGCACTGATGCCTACTAACCAAATAGTTAGTAGCATCAGCCTAGGTTCTAACATAATAGCCCTGTGGTGGGTTGTGGGGGATGGTTTGTGGAACCACGGACACAAAAATGACACTGAAGATGAAGAATTAGCACTTATTTATTTGCACTTTATTACGTAGAATTTATCAGGGTCATGGGTTGTCACAAAACTGGGCCACACCCCTGGGTGTGGCTGTTTAGTGAACCGGGTTGACTCTGAGACCAACAATCACAGATTTCGCCATACGCAGGTTGGTGCGAGGCCCCCCCCCCCAAATTCCACCACTTTTTGCTCATTTTTTTCATAATAAGGTCCAAATTTTAAGACATTTTGACAAGAAAGTCCACTTGTGGTTTTGAACAAAAAAATTCGAGATACATGGGTCAAAAAGTAAAAAAGGACCATTTTAGCCCATTTTACAGGTCCACGTTTTACCAAAAAAAGGTCCACCTTTTCGCAGTTCCGCACCACCCCAAATAAATCCTGCGTATGTCAAAGATTATGTTGTCTTAATTGGGTTGTATACTATGTGGTTACTATTGCACATGAAGTACCAATTGAATGAATAGAATCTACAGCTTTAAACTTAGAAGTTTTATCAATAAGGCGAAGTAGCATGCATGCATGCATGCTTTAGACCAAATAGCTAGTAATGGCTGCATTTGCTACCACAATCATGCTGGCATGTCCAAACTTTTGATATGTCCAAGAATGCCCTCGAAGTCCATGAATCAGTCACCAATTTCGTCTTCAGCAGTAGATAGCAGGAGTAGGAGGCCGGAGGCTTCGTCGTCGGTAGTAAACCAGCTCACCGTGGATGACAAGGCCAGTTCCATATCAACACGGCAGTATAGCCACCGTAGCGTGAGCATTTTACAATGTCATGGCGGAAACGGCCATCATCAAATTTGGATCCAGAACTTCCGCTTTAAAAAATGCAGGATACTGTTGCACGAGGGTTAGTCTAAGACAATATTAGCATGCAGTCTATTATTTTGAAGCCCAAATTTTCAAAATGGCTTTGACATTTGCGATTTTCGGTTGAAAATTGAAGGCGAAAATTTTGCACTTTTTCGAAACAATTTTCAACTGTACTACAGGTAATAAAAATATTTATTTTCATTTTTATTTCACCCAATTCGCCGTTTAAACATAAAGTTGCACACAGCTCAACAGTAGGTTTTATTTTACCTGCATCTCATTTCCAGATCTTGCTTCACATTAATAATTTGTGATATTTTCGGCTAAGCCAGTAAAGTAGAGCTTCCATGGCTTTTGTTTACGTCTCAAAAAAGCAACTTCCGTGGATTCTCGAAATTTTTCCCGGTTCGCGCATGCGCTATGCGTTTGCTCTAGGTGAAGTTCCAGATATTATGCTCGGAATAAAATCTGAGAACCCCGTCGTCCTGCGCCGATCGCAGTGCGTATTTGCGACGAGGGTAGCACGCAACAAAAGTACATTTGACCTCTGCTGAATTGGCCCATCGCGCTAACGTATTTACGTTACTAGGACGCTTGTTAATAGGTCAAGTGAAGCTGTGCATACGCGGTCAACGCACAACATTTTTTTTTTCAAGACGCGTCTCAGATTTGATTCCAGACATAATAGTACGAAATTCATGTACAAGACAAAGCCAGGCATTGAAGGATGTACATGTTAGGGCAGTAACTGGACTGCACAAATACTACAGCACACACATTCCATGATCATGAGATTCGAAAAATCGCAATGGTCGTGTCTCGAGTGATCGAGGTCCAAGTTAGAGTCAGGACTCAGTCATGATGACATGCACGGTAAAATTATAAAAAAACACCCCAGATAGTATTTTTATGGCTGGCATTTACCAAGCTACCGTAATCGTACTGTATAACTAGTTCAGGCGGGTATGAATTCAGCATTCTGTCACGTCCTTCAGATAAGAAGTTCACATTAGCCCCCCCCAAACTCTAGAGGGAGGTGTTATGCAGTATCAAGCTGATAGAGCCTGTACAGCAATAAAATTGCTTCACTGTGTGTTTCAATGGAGAAAACTCACTTAATTTTTTTATAAAAACTTTAAAATAAATCTAAGACTTCTAAGAACAAGGGGTGTAAGTTTGAATCATGAACTATCCTATAGTGAACACCGGGTTTTATGGGGTCGAAGCACCGTAAAGCACAAGAACATTTTGTGGAGAAATTACAACCTTCCATCCGTAAGAATATGGGGTCAATGAGGTCACCTACAAAAGTTACATTGCTAAATGTGCGCCCCCTGCTTCCAACTGCACAACAGGATTTGGGTTATTTTGGCATGAAGTTGTGTCTGTAACTCAGACTAAATTGGGTATGATTGATGACCCCTCATTTTAAAGGGAAAAATCAGTTACTTTTACAGTGAAAACACTTTCAGATTAAAATAATGACGAATTTAAAATTTGTAACATTCCTACTTCAGAGTCCTTCATGCATGTTCAACACTGCTGGCTTTAATTCCGTTGAGGCTGCCGAATTCATAGGCAGAGGGTGGTTGCACATAATACAAAATTATTTCTAGTATTTGATACTATAGCTAAGTAGGACTGCTTGCATGGGCTGGGGCTGGCATGTAGACATGCTGGACAAGACAGAATTTTAATTGTTTTTAATGATTGCCAATTTGCATTTGTTGATTTCTATCTCTACGTGTTTACATCATGCATAATCATCATGAAGCCCTGGCCTGCATATGACTGTTTTCAGCAATGCTAAGGTTTTGTATCCTCCAGGTCTACAACATACGTTGCGGGAAATTCCAGTTAGTTTCAGCGAGCACACGAAATTCACATTCAAGAGGCAACTATCCATGCAGACGTTTAATCACACATATCCCATTTGAGCCATATCACAGGATTATGTTAACTAAAGACCTGTGCGGTTAGTACTATCAATGCGATTACTCACTTTTGAAGGAAAATCGCATTTTTCTCGGCTCCTATCCATGCTACCGGGCTCCCATCGCATCAGCGGCCATTTATGTTTACAAAAATCTCGAGATGCCGGGACGACTGACAGGCCGGCGATCCCCGTTGGCAATTTTGTCACGTTGGTTCATCACGCTCTGTGTGGAGCTTACGTGATTGCGAATCATACTGTATCTCGGAGAGCAAACGAAGGGAGTAGCAACCATTGATCAACGTGAGTGTGGCGTGTGTCAGTATTTCCTTCTTTTTTCATTTAAACTCACAATTCTACATGACAGAATTGCTACTGAAAGAGTATTATAGGCCGCTCGAGACTTTAGGAAACTGAAAGTATTTGCTAAAAGGAATTTTTGAAGCACATTAGTTGGGTCCATTGTTTCCCGTTCATAAAAACCGGCTTCGTAGAAGGTACTTGATCGGCCACTAGCTATGACATCTTGTCACAGATGTGGCTGTATTCCAGTATGGCATTATTTTCTGGGCAGCTAGCCCGAGCTGACTAGTACGTACGCAGCTGTACATACGTGCCAAGTCAGTTAAAACTTCAAAAATATGGACAAAGTTCATAAACACGACATAAACCCCTTCGCCAAGCCCATTCACATTTCAGTAGAACATGTACTCTCCGGCGATGTTTGACTTATAACATTAATTCATGCACAATTAATTCCCACCTTATTTATTTTTGAAATTTCAGTAAAAACGTGGACTCCGGCCTCGTTCCTTCTACACAATATCAATTTCAATTCATCGTGAAGAGTAGGGTTTTCCCATAAGCTCGTAGCCCGGCTTCTACGAACTAGAGTACATAGATATCGCGGTGTTTTTCGACGGAAAAACCTGTCTGAAAACAGTTTTTAAATACTTCACTTACCGACCTCGCAATTGGTATATTCCGACTCTCGTGGTGTTATTAATCATGAATAAAATAATAATATAGGATACAAAAAAAAAGCAATTCGAGGTATATGTAAACATGTTTCTGCAAGTTTTTGATGTGTAATTTTAATAACGGCAAATTTTAGTATACTATAGTGCCTTATTCTCTTTCATTTTGCACCAGTTATTTGATGCCAAACATCCTCGTAAATTACACTGCATGAACTGCATCCGTTAGAAATAGAATCATGACATTAGGTATGGATTTGTACAGTCAAGGTGAGTAACTGTCCGTTTTAAATTCTTGATGGACCCGCAATAGCTTTTTTATATTCGTCATTCTCTGACCTAGTAACACGACCACCCAATATGGAGTGTCTAGTCGAAGCACCTCGGACGAGGTTCCATGCAAAATTATTGATCTTCATTACAAAAAAAAATATCATTCAAGGTATGGTACCTTTACATATTTTGCAATCCAAATGGTAAAATTCAAAAAGAAAGGACTAGCTACCACTCAGAAACTTAACCTTTTGAAATGCAAAGAACATAACATTACAATATGCAACGTTGACAGCTAGTTGTGTACGAATGTACATTTCCGGATCTAAGCAAAAACGCAGTCCACATGGTGTGCAATTTTGAATAGCAAAATTGCAGTAACACCCCGGGCACAGTTTTAACCCCCAGCTGCTACTTATCGCAATCCATTTTTGTGATCTCCCTGAGGAGTAATTATATGGGCATACAAGTTACTTCTCACTTTTTCTTTTTGTGGGTTGTTGTGTGTGGGTGTGGTGTTGTGTATGCCAGTTATAGATTTTGAATTTGTGGGATACAGAGCGTAAAGAATTTTGAATTGTGGCCACCACCCTATGAAGTTGGCCTCCTCAGCGGAATAAACGGGGTGGGTGTGGTTGGGGTTGGTTTAATGGTGGGGTGAGATGTGGTGGTCGATTACTATTCATCCCTTTTTTTGCCTTTTGAGGGAAAATGCAGCTGTCAGTTATCCACAACGTAATTTCGGGTATACTCTATTATTTTCTCTCAATTTCGCGACTAAGTCACAACCGTACGCACGCCATTCACGCTCACATAGCAAAACAAGTTGGAACAAGTGACAACAACAACTAATTTTTAAAATCAATCATGGATGCGTGTTACGATCCAACAAGGCGCGTAATGTTTGTACACTGCCGCACACATGATAGCAACAGGAAAGGAGGACATAAACTCGGGGCCTGGACAGATTATCCAGCTGGGACCTGCCAGCAGTGGGTCTCCTTTGAGGTAAATGCCCTAGCCAGCAATAATCGGCATGACCTTTTTTGCCGATGAGTGCAGCCCAGCCCTATTTTTGTCATTTGTCCCCGACTCTAACGCTAACACATAACCGGGACTCCCCCCCCCTTAAATGGCCGAGAGTTCAATAGAAGGCAACGAAGTGTCTCCTGACGTCCCCCCAGGGGTGCAGTGAGAAATCAATCATTGCTTTTCCTTGCTTTTGAGCCGCCGGGAAATGTCAGAAAAGCTTTTTAGTCTCACATGCATTAGGCAGGAAAGGTCTCCTGCAGGAAAAGCGGTCCAAATCAATCAAAACAATGACCGATGTACGCGCTACTTAAGTGTTTCCAATTTCATCTGGACACAGCTGCTAAATTTTGAGGGCCCAACCTACAGGTGAACGTCGGCAGAAAAACCCTGCAGGAACGGGAAGGTAGTGCATGGGGGGATACAAGATGTCAACTGGAACTTCGTGTTATGATGCGGGGACGTCTCAAAGGCGATGGAAAGCAATGGTTTAATTGCCGATCTCATGGGAAAGCGGCCAAAAGGCAATCGGAAGCAATGGGTGTTCTTACGGGAAAGCAGCTGAGATAAATAAATAGTTCTTGACATCCGTAGTGCAATTCTCAATAGCAACTTGATACTTTTCAATGATTCTCGGACGGGTTTAGGGTTAAACACGCTTCTTTTTCACAAAGCTATAGAAAAATTAAATTCGGCCTTGTCGTTAAATGAGTTAATCAACCCTGTAACACGTCATGCGCTCCATCAGACCTATTACTGCTTTGACGTAACCGTTTAAAGCATTCGGAGCTCCAGACATACAACCGGCCAGCAGTAAGCAAAACGCATCTGCTAATTGCCGCATTGTACGTGTACCCTCTAGCAAAAAATTCCACGAAAAATGTCTCAGCTGGCAGTAAAAGCACATGGTCTCTCAAGGGGAACACGTCACAGAAGCGATTAGCAGCGATTACTTTTTGTCAATCTCCTGAGGGGAAGGCGGCCCCACTGGCAAGGCATTAGCAGCTTTGGGTTTTCTGAAGGAGAACTTCAGGGTTTAGCCATGTCGCAGTAATTTATTTTGGCGACTCCTGATTGGAAACGGCTCGTGCATGTAGTCTGACCATCAAAAATCAGCAATTAAAAGATCACAATTGCTGCTAATGCCTCTCATATGTGTTAAAGTTTAATGAGTTCTCCCGGTACTAATGGAAAGTCAGCGGAGAATATTTTGTGTAAAAAACTAGAAGTATCTAGAAACTTTTATGGCATGTGCACCTGTCTATAGTGCATGTCACATCCCTAACTGTGCAATTTGCAATACAAAAGTCACAATTAGGCCTATGAGTTACATTAATAAAATTTAAAAAAATTTTTAACCCTATTTTACTGAACACAATGTCATCATGGACCTTGCAAACCGTACTGTGATACTGATCAAACTCGGGAGGAAATGTGTACCGTATTTGACACCCATCATACCCTGATTGGAGTTTGTGACATACATGTAGGTGTTTTTTTTTTACAGTGTTTTATATAAGTGCAAGTCTCAAGTCAAAGTAGTGCTCTAGCTCTTAAGGCTGTAATTTTCAAGTAAGGAGTTATTCATCTGGAGAGAATTTAAGAAACATTTACCCTGCATGTAATGTACGTCATCAAAAATATCTTTCAAGAGAAGTTAACATATGAGTCTCATAACAATGCACTTATAAGATCTGCATCGTGATGATCAAATGCACTTCCTGAGAGCTGTAGGGGAGTTATCACTATCACTCGCCTTAAAGACAATGTCTGTTGAAAACAATGAGTTTGGCACCTTATTTTCCCACCCAAATACTAAAATTATTTTGGCATTGCTCATTTGGTTTATCTTAAAACCGTGTCACAATTCACACGGTATAATTCTATGAAAACTTTCCCTTTGGGAAATTGGTTTTTGTCCCCGTAGGAGGGTTCCAGACGCCCTGTAACGCAAGCACCTGCGCACACTACATGTCATGCGCCCTGCACGCTTGCTGCAAGCCAACCTGCAGTTGTTCTGCAAGCTTCGCAGCTCGTAATACTCAAAAATTGTACTAGCTTGCAGCAAGCCTGTCGCATGCTTGCACCATTTGCAATCGTGGCGGCATGCGCGTAATGTTCCAAATACTAGCCTGCGCTAGCTTGCGCAAGCCTGAGTAACCTCAAGCACCCTACGTTCAATCCTGCCAGCACCCTGCGCGCAATCCTTCAAGCACCCTGCGGCGCAATCCTGCAAGCATTTTGCAAGCTTGCGCATGCGCGTAATGTTCCAAATATAGCTTGCTCAGCTTTTAAATAATTTGCTTGCTGCCAGGCATGCAGCAAGCACGCAGCAAGCATGCTGCAAGCTTGGTGTGCAAGCATGCTGCAAGCTTGCTGCAATGCCTTGCATATATGCTTGCCATTATTCGTAAGGTAGATTTCAGTATTTTCGCCTTTCACAGAGCCATTTTACAGATATGCTGGTGGATCCTCCCACTGACCCTGTCCGGCCCTCTTAATTTTCATCAAAACGCCATAGACAATGCGACATGTACATTTTCGGCTTCTGTACCATTTGTTTCTGTAATTTTTAAATTCAGTTCCACATGTACTATTTACTAATTAAGTACATTACAAGTACAACCCTGTTACTCTAGGTTAAACTAAGTCCAAAAAATAAAGCTAATTGGCAAGTACATCCTATGTCAATGCAACTTCATTATAAACAATAAATTGAGTACAGACCATCAAAAATGATGAAGATAGAACTAAGTCATTTTCAAATACATCAAATTGTTCTAATTTTTTTTCCTTATTCACAAAAACTATCATCCGACAACTACTATTCCAGACAACTATCGATAATCACTATAGGTATAATGTAAACCATTTTCAAATGTACTCTTACCTGGAGATACGATGGTTACTGGTTTGAATCGCCGTAAAATGGTAACCTCATTTTAATAATTGAAATTATTCTTTTATATAGAAAATAAGAAAGAATCAGTTACAAATCTGCGTACTATCACAAAAGCTGTTGCACATAAATGATCGTTGCTATAGTCCTGGTACCGAGTGGGATTCCTGTGTACATCGTATGTCCCCTAATTTTTACGCTTAATTAATCCTAGTAGGGTACCCCTAGGAGAGTAAAACTTGGGTAGACATTGTGGATCATGGGCAGAAGTGGTTAAATTCAAGATGGCGTCCAGATGGCCGCCATGTCATAAATCAGTTATAACTTGCCAGAGAATTGAGCTAGATAATGTTTTGGCGTGTCTTTTACCTATATTGTGGTCATGATCAACCATTCCATGAGAGGACCATATTCAATCGCAAAAATTATTAGTTTATGGATAACTCCATAAGGCCGGGGCCCCCAAGCTTAATAGATTATTTTTGGACATTACGTAGTTTTTTCAGGGTCACGAAATCAATGAAACCATTTTTAATCCACACTTTAATTCTTTGCGTGAAAGCCAATATGACCGCTATAATCATTAATTGCAAGGAATTGAGCGAGCTTTATGGATTAATTTTATGTCTTCATCTAGGTTTTCATTCAGGGTCAGGAATCCAAAGAAACATTTAGAGTCTTAGCAACTAATAGGTTACTTTTTATTGTAGAAAACCATGGCGTCCAAGAATTGCGCCATACATCGCCAGGGATTGAGCTTGAGTAACTGGTACGAGTGTCACATCTCTGCAGACACAGATGTGTTCGTGATTGCAGTATTTGTCAATGGTCTTGCTGCATTCTCCTAAAAGGTAGAGAGTTGTGGCAAAAATATTTGGGCATAAATCAAGTGGGCAAGACTTTGCAATGTTTAAGTAGTAGTACACATTCTTACAAGGGGCGTGATCCAGGAATTTCTCAATAGAGGGGGCGCCAAAGTTTTAGGGCGCCCACCAGTCGGTGGCGGTCCAGCTTCATGCATAGCGCAAAACTGCCGCCAGTCATTTGACGAGCCTGAACAGTGAAATCACTGTGCGCGTTTATAATAGATCAGTGAGTACGGTGGCGAGTGGGAATTCCGGTACGGAGCCCGACCGTTTCATTGCCTTGCTTTAGACGGGGGTGCATAATTGTGCTGCCAAACTATCATCAAACCTGCAGTAGACAATGAGAGGATTGCTACATGCAGTCACGAATCATTCCACGGGGTGCATGGGCTACCCTGGGGCTAACCTGGTACCGGGCCTGGTACACTGTCCGCAGCTATAAATAACGGTGACCCTGCGATTGAAAATGAGGTCAAGCGAGCCTCGTTCACAATGGATCCCGTTTGTAACATTATTCATACAAAAAAATACTTAGACGGGAGTTTGATCTTCAACTCCAACGGATTTTGATGAAAATAATTGAATATCAAACATGATTTTTTCGACGTTTCGAATCATTTTGTCAATTTTTTAGTGTTACGTGCTAAACACTATTGGGAACGGCAAAAACGAACCTCTATCATTAGCCTTCCCCCTCCCCCCCCCTTGGCTCCCCCACACCTCCATCTCCGCCTGGATCCCCCTCCTCCCTTTCCCCGTCATTCCACCGAGCTATATTTACTATCGATATTCAACCCCTCGTGTCACCTCTAGTACTTCCTAGGGTGTTGGCTTTGAATGAGGGGATGGTGCATGAGAATTAAAATTCCACGCAAATCTATTGAAACCATGTAGTCTGATCCGCAGAGGGAAAAAAAATCAATCTTTGGCTTATCGGCCAATACTTTTTTTATGTTTTAACGTGGAAATATCTGATAACAAGCTGAAAATGTCAGGATTGGTGCAGCAATGTGTCTAGGATAACTACTAAAAGTCCCCTAAAATCCTCTTTGGTGCTTTTTTCAGAAATAAGGGGGAAAAGTTGTAACAGGGTAAAATGACAAAATATTAGAAGTGTCCTTAATGTGTTCCAAATTTTTGTCATGTCCCAAGATCAATAAAAGGTATAGTTGCCCTAATCTACAACCTGTAGTTTAAGTACTTCAGACCCTAAATCATTCAAGGTCATCCTGGGAATTTTTTTTAAATATTTCAAAATGATTTAATTTCATTGAAACCGATTCAAATTGCTCGTAGAGTCATATTAAAACAGACAATGTTCATTCAAATCACCTACATGGATTTCAATATTGAACATATAAGAGCAGAAAGCATTGACCCCCATATAGCCTGTAACCCCATCACACTTGGCCCTTTAATTTTGGGCAATTAATGAAACATCACTGTTTAAATATTCATTTGGTGTTCATGTACCACTAGATGAGAATTTGACACATCTTTCAGAAGAATCCGACCATTCTGAAAATTTACCCCCAGGATGAGCTTGAGCCTTTTTTACCATATAGATATTAAACTACAAGCATCGAAGGGCCAAAACTATACCTTTTTTTTAATCCTTGGGACATGACAAAAATTTTGGAACACATTTAAGGACAATTGAATTATTTCGTAATTTTACCCCTGTACAAACTTTGCCCCCTTATTTCTGAAAATGCAACCAAAGAGGATTTTTGGGGAACTTTTAGTAATATTATTCTAGACACATTTCCTGCACCAATTCTGACACAACCAGTGCGGCGCGACAGCGCCGGGCGAAGTGTCAAGCGCTCCCGCGTGGCGCGTGCGCGCTCGCTGCGCAGTGTCGCCGACCCGGGAGGAGACAAAGGGGTGTGGACACACGGACCAAGGGGGGGGGTGGCCCCGGGGGGTGGGGGGTTGGGGGGACACACAGGTGCCATATTTTATTAATACTCTTGGCCTATTAATGATCATTCAGTCAACGAAAACGCATTTATAGCTACATTAACTCTCACTACATTCTGACTAATCGTATTTTGCTATAATGTATTCAATGTAACAGGTGAGTCGAATGTTACTGACTTTGAGTGCCCGTGTTGGAAACTGGACCACAGTCCTTTGCTCTCTTGTAAAACATGAAAGGCCAGATTATCCTTAGTTCGTCACAAACGGTGAATCGGACCCATATTTTGCCGCCTCTCCCAACTAATCGACGCTGTCCAATTTTTTTCCTCCGGTACACGATGGGGTTGAAATAACATAACTATAACTATAGTGGCGACTACCCTATTCGAATGAAGCCAGCGTAGTGTGTTCCACTCACGTTTACGCAGAGCAAGATATTTCCCGGCATTCCCTAGCGATTTGGGGTAAATTGGGTATGCGTCTTCAGCACAGGCGATTTGGACGAGCAAATGGCAGCGTAAATATTACGCTGACAGTTTATGTTGCGTGGATTTCGATGTTTGCACATTGTTCCTTATTTTCAGGCGACGCTTGCTTTTTAATGTTTCACTTGAACTTGAACATGGAAAAAGTCCTTCTTTCATTCTCTCTCTCTCTCTCTCTCATGCTTAGCTTTCGTTCTTTCAATTTTTTCGTTCTTTTTTTAGTTCTTTCAAGTTTTTCTTCTTTCTTTGTTTTTAGTTTCGTTCAAGTTTTCTTTCTGTTTATAGTTCTTTCTTTCATCATTCAAGTTTTCTTTCTTTTAGTTCTGTTGCTGGGTGGGTGCCCGTGTGCATGAGATGTTCCCTAAGTTACTCTTCACAGCCATGTACTAGACCGTTAGACATACCAAAAAAGTGAGGGTAGACTTTTGCCACCTCGGCACTTTTTTCGCTAGAGGGGTTTTGCAAAATGGCAGCCAAAATGCCATTTAACACCATATAATGACGTTTTCTTAGCCACTTTATGGGGTGAAATGGTCCATTTTTGTAGTGTTTTCCTATATTTGTTGATGTCAGATGTATAGAGTGGTAACATTCACTACTTAAATGTATTCCTAATGGAGGGCGCTTTTCAAAATGGCCGCCAAATGCAATTTAGCACCTCATAAATTTATAATGATGTTCTACTAGCCAAAAAATGGGGTGAAATGGCCCAGTTTTTCAGTGTTTTGCTATATTTGTTGATGTCAAATGTATAGAGCGGTCACGTTCACCACTTAAATGTATTCCTAATGGAGGGCGCTTTTCAAAATGGCCGCCAAATGCTATTTAACACCTTATAATGATGTTTTAATTGCCATAAAATGGGTTAAAATGGTCCAGTTTTTCAGTGTTTTCCTATATTTGTTGATGGCAAATGTAAAGAGCGGTCACATTCACTACTTGAATGTATTCCTAATGGAAGGCGCTTTTCAAAATGGCGGCCAAATATAATTTAACACCTCATAATGAAGTTTTACTAGCCAAAAATGGGGTGAAATGACCCAGTTTGTCAGTGTTTTGCTATATTTATTTATTCGTGTCAAATGTATAGAGCTGTCACATTCAAGGTGTTCCTAATGGAGGGCGCTTTTAAAAATGGTCGCCCAATGCGATTTAACACCTTGTGATGTTTTAATAGCATAAAGGGGTGAAATGGCCCGGTTTTTCTGTGTTTCCCTATTTGTTGATTGTTTTCTCTATTATTTGTTGAGTTACTTTATTCAGTTCTAACAAAGTTGCGGTTTCATTCTCTTTTTCTTACAGTTAATTTTAACGATTTTGTAGTGATGTTTTAGGTTAATGGATTTGTTCAATACTATGCTGTTATTGGTGATATTACAATCTAAGTGCTGATAGGGTTGTGCGCTTAGCCAGCTGTAACCTTGATGAAGCCAAATGATTGTGGCGATTTCCTGATGGCAGCGTAATGAGAATTGGCAATCGTGTTGTGAGCATCTCGAAGGAGGAGAAAAGATTTCCACATGACATACATAGTGGACATGATGGGCAATGTCTGAAAGCTGAAGATGTGCTGCAGAAAGCAAAATTCTGCAGCACATTTGGGGATTTTCTCAGACACAGCTTTGGATCATGTGGGGAAGTCTGCCTCAGCTGTAAACAGGCCTGATATAACCTTGATTCTTACCATGACAAATCTGTGAAGTCATGCTACCAATTAAATTGAATTAACAATCAATCGGGATTGACCCCTTCCTGTCGAGATATGGGTTGAAATGGTCTAGTTTTGTAGTTTTGTAGAGTTTCCCCATTTGTTGAGGTAAAGTGTATAAAAGGGTCAGACTTAATAAACAGACCAATAAACAGTAACCCTGATAGAGGGTGCTTTTCGAGATGGCCAGCAAATTAACGATTTTTAACAAATCTGATAGACTTAATTTAAAAAAAAAACGTATTCATAATCATCGCAGTAACTTCTTAAAGGCCAGTTTTGTAGTCATGGTTCATAAACACATACAAGGAGTAAAAGTAGAATAATGGTTACCATAAGGAGCCTTAACATTTTGTATCAAAATGATCAAAACTTGTCATATGGTAGGCATTCCCATTACCATTACCAAATTATGCAATCAAGTGAGAGTAAATAGCACAAATGCATCAGTAAATGAAAACAGCACTATGATCATTTCGAGACGCTTACAGACGATTGCCAATTTTTATGCTTCCATCTCAAATCTCACGAGCATAGTGCATCGTCGAGGTGGCAGCTGCTAAGCGCACAACCCTATATCAACAATTGGATTTTTAATATCACCAATAACAGCATTGTACTGGATAAATCAGATCATCAAATCCATTAAATTTGAAACTAACTAGAAACTCATTAATATCACTAAAATAAACTAAGAAAAGAGCAAAAATGTAAATCCGCAGTTATGTAATCCTGAATAACTCAACATATGGCGAAAAATAACAAATAAGGAAAAACTGGCCATTCACCCTTTTTGGCTATTAAAACAGCATTATAGGTGTTAATGCATTTGTGGCCATTTTGAAAAGCGTTCTCGCATTGGAATACATTTAAGTGTGAATGGACCGCTCCTGACATTTGACATCCACGATATAGAGCAAAACATTGAAAAATGGGTCATTTCACCCATTTTTTGGCTATGAAAACATCATTATGAGGTGCAAGATTCATTGTCAGCCATTTTGAAAAGCGCCCTCCATTACGAATACATTAAGTAAGGAAAGGTTACACTCTATACATATGACATCAACAAATATAGGAAAACACTGAAAACTGGTACATCTTTTACACCGGCATTTTAGGCTATTAAAGACATCATAAAAGGTGTTGAATAGCATTTGGTGGCCATTTTGAAAAACGCCCTCAATAAGGAATAATTTAAAGTGGTGATGTGACCACTCTATACATTTGACATACACAAAAGAGAAAACACTTCAAAACTGGGCCATTTTCACACACCCCCACTCATATATGGCCTATTGAAAGGCCATTATATTGTAATTAAATGGCATTTTGCGGCCATTTGAAAATGCTCCCTCTAGCGAAAAGTGCCTGGGGTAGCAAAAGTCTACCCTCAACTTTTTTTGTTATACATCTAATGGTCTAGTCATGTCTGTGAAGAGTACTTAGGGCACATCGCCATGCACACGGGCGCTAAGGCCGCGCCGAATCCCCCGCCACGTCCTTATTTTTTCGGGTTCTTTCTTCAAGTTTTCTTTTCTTTCCTTGTTTTTAGTTCTTTCTTTCTTGTTTTTAGTTCTTTCTTTCAAGTTTTCTTTGTGTGTTTTTAGTTCTTGTTCTTCTATTCAAGTCGTTCTTTCTTTGTTTTTAGTTCTTTCTGTTTTTAAGTTTTCTTTGTTTTTTTAAGTATCTTTCTTTCTTTCTTTTCTTTTTAGTTTCTTTTTAGTTTTGTTTGATTTTTAGTTTCTTCTTTCTTTTTAGTTTTCTTTTCGTTTTAATTTTTCTTTTTTAGCTTTTTTCTTTCTTTTTTCTTTCTTTTTAATTAAATCTTTCTCTTTCTTTCTTTTATTTCTTTATGTTCTTTTGTTTCATTTCTTTTTTCTTCTTTTTCCCTTTCCCGTGCGTTGTTGTGCTTTAAATTCAGAAATCAAACGAGCAGTTTTACAAACAACGAAAACTTTGCAGAACACCTTAGAGTAGGACCAGCAGATCAAATACGCAAATCATATACTTTGAGAAAGGCAGAACGACCCAGATTATTGGGTTTTCTGTTTCCGAATTTACATCTGCCATAATTTAGACCAGAAAAAAAGAAATGAATGACCATACGAAATTTGGAAATGGACGTTCCGAAGAAATTTGAGCACATGAAAAATAATTTCCATCTTAGGCTTCAACCAAACAATATCATAACTTGCCTAGGATTGTTTTCAGTTTGTAACTACTGATTTTCCCCTTTCTATCTGTTTGCTTCTTTAAGGTGGAAGGTCCATGATATGAATCTACTGGACATTTTCCTTCCCCAGATTTAGTGTAAACATGCTTTCAATCGATATGAAACAAATATCAAAAATAAAAAATTGTTTTTTTTTTTTAATTTTTGAGAAACAAGTCATCAAAAGACCTGTTTTTAAGCTTTTTTTAAGCCTAAATTTGTACACAGTCTATGGAAAAAAATTCATTCACTTTTTTGACAAATGTTTGAATTGTTACAAAAAATTCGGCTCATAACTTTTTTTTGAAAATTTGCAAAGTTTGCGCATTATATAAAATCTTTCGATTACTTACTAAAGAAAATTAGGGGTCACGGGTCTACTTTTTCTGTATTTAAAAAAGAAACACGTTTTTGTTTGATTCAAAATAACATTGCAACATTACGGTGTGCAAAGCATCGTATAACTACGCACTGGAGACGCGTGTAACCACTGACACGCCGTGACCAAAGGCCGCGTCCAAAGTTTACACAACATTTAAACTTTGTCGACTGTTACAAGCACTAATCTCTATAATCAAGCCAAGTAAACAGATTCTAATTAATTCTCGTAGCCTCAAAATAACACGCGTCTGTGAGAATTTGAATTTTTAAAGGGCAATGGTCCTACGGTTAAAAAAATTTAATATACTTTATTTTTTAACAATTTTTTGAATTCTGTTTCCTTTTCTGATGAAAGTTTCTTTTCATCCTTCCTTTCTCTTTGTCTTCTTTATTGTTATTATTTTTTATAATTTATTAGAGAAAACGTTCGCATCCACATTGTATTTTTCATTTGCCTTTAAAACACGCTTAACAATGTTTGAAAAACACTTTTCGCCCGTGTCGTTACATTTTCATTTTGCTATGTGCCGTATATCTGTTTGTTCTAGTTCTTTTTTCTCCTTTTTCAAAAATTAAACGATAATTCCATCTTTCTCTTAACCTTACGATGGATGCCAACAAATATATTTACTGTAAGAGGGCATCATTTCTTTAGATGGGGAAGAGGGTGCGCATATAGGGCCTATGTTTCAGTGATGCAGATACCCCCCCCCCCGAACATTGGCATGACTGTCCCACAGCAGTGAGTAGATGAAGCTACAGAAGGCAACAGATGAAATGAACACTATGCCTGTTTGAAGAAACGGACTATTGGAAATTTAAAATTTTGGAGAATTTGACAATATTGAATATTAAAATCATGACCTCCATAGGGTGTTAGAAAACGGGGGACGAAAAACGGGATGGAAAAACGGGGACGAAAAACAACACACCGATGATGGATCCATCATCGGTATGTTGTTTCGTCCCAGTTTTCTGTCCCGTTTTCTAGATACCCCCGGGGTATCTGGAAAACGGGGAAGAAAAACAACACACCGACATGACGAGAAGGATCTTTCATCGTATGTTTTTTTCGTCCCCGTTTTCGTCCCCGTTTTCTAGATGACCCCCGGGGTTAATCTAGAAAACGGGGACGGAAACGGGGACGAAAAACGGGCCCGACCAATTCTATTCATTATCGCATTCAAGAACTTTTAGCACACTTAGTCAATATTCGTCTTAGTTCAAGCATCAATTGGATTATACATTTCATTCTTTTTCAGAAGGAAATAACTTGTGACGGTGGAAGGGGGGGGGGGTTCCGATTTTTGGCATCCCGTAAACAACACGTACGGCAACATGTTGAGTTGTTGAATTTGAGCGGCGTCTCTATCGGTGCTGATGAAGACCATTCACGCCGAGTCCTGTTGACAACGGAAGAACTTGTCAAGAAAAAAGGACAAAGCCTAAATAAAACCAGGACAGGACATGCAAACGGAACACGGGAAAGTACAGTTGGTTGTTGTGTGTGTGGTTGAATGGCGCTTTCAGCTGCTGGGCATGTGCGACAGACCACAAAGACGATGTGAAATTCGATTACGTAATTATATTCATATATAAAAAATTGAGACAGGTGGTACTGCATGAACGCTGCAACTTGCATCTCAAACAATAGAAACGGTTTATCTTTACGGAGCCATCAGCCTGTTTCCAAGATTTATCCAAGCCTCATAGTCGCTGGAATCCATAGTGTCATAGTGCTGGTAAGAATGAATACCGCTGGTCAATCTAGGATCAGGAAAACTTAACAGTCTAGACCCTGTAAAGCTGGTTTAATGTCCAACTTCATTATACTGTAAACTTTCATAGAATTGAAATCGTGAACATCGGACTAACCAAAGTGAAATACACTTCAATTGTGTTAGACTGGTGCTGATTCAATCCTTTGGGCTAAGTGAAAAAAATGTATGTGTATTTAGCCCTATTCCTGGCAAGCTTTTTTACAAATGCTTTAGTCCCTTCGGGGAATGCGGTATTAAACTCTAAAACGTGTTGATTGTGGGTACCAATAGAGAGCTGTGGTCCTCCCTTTTACCTTCGATACCAAAATGAGTACTAATATGCCCAGTACGACGTCAATATGATGTCATAAACTCGATATTAGACAGTAAAGCTAAGTGGTTGCCACAGGAGCATTATGCCTATTATCTTTTGGTACTTTTTCTGCAAAGTAAAGCACTAAAACCCCCTGTATGATATAAAGCTGTCTTTTGCCATGATTTAGAGCAAAAACCAGCTTTAAAAAATCTGAAGTTCTAATATTTTGGTGCAAAATTTGAAATTTCGCCTATTGTGCACGTGTGTTTTTTGAAAGTGACAATTTTGCTGCCGAATTGTCTTTAGGACGTCACTGTGATGCCATATAAAGGGCATGCTGGTACTTATCTGGTATCAAGGAAAAGAGAATGACCATAGCTAATCTATTGGTACCAACATAAAAAGTATTCAAGTG
Source organism: Ophioderma brevispina (assembly GCA_023653785.1). Taxonomy (NCBI): domain Eukaryota; kingdom Metazoa; phylum Echinodermata; class Ophiuroidea; order Amphilepidida; family Ophiodermatidae; genus Ophioderma; species Ophioderma brevispina. The sequence continues at coordinate 9,833 of JAMKCH010067714.1, read as the reverse complement.
CGTAATAAGAGATTCCAAAAGAGGATAATGGTGATGCAAAAATGGCTTGGTAACTCGAGGGATAACACAACACATACATTTTTAGTTTTCACTTAGCCAAAGGATATTGACTTGAAACAGCACCTCTAACACAATTGAGTGTAGTTTCACTTTGGTTATCACGATTTTCACGATTCAAAATCTTATGAAAGGTTACAGTCTAAGAAGTTGGACATACACCAGCTACCTATGTTATTGATTTCTATCGGAAAAAAATAAAACATTTTGGTATCGATGGGTACTAACCATTTGGACACCCTTTATATAGATTCTATGATGTTAAAGTCTCATGATACGGTTATTATTTCTGGATACATCATCGGTGTGTCGTTTTTAGTCCACCTTTTCCGTCCCCGTTTTCTAGATTACCCGGGGTGGGTACTCTAGAAAACGGGGATGAAAAACGGGGACGAAAAACGGGCCCCGACCAATTTATCATTTAATCGCATTCGAGAACTTTAGCCGCACTTATTCATATTAGCTCAAGCATCGATTCAAGCATGGCGTACCCGTGGGCCCCTCAAAGTTTCTCAAGAAAAAAGAGGAAGGAAGAAAGAGGAAGGGAGAACGCAAACAAAGAGGAAAAGAGAAGGAGAAAAGAAGACGAGTAAGGAGAAGGGATAAAAGAAAAAGGAGAAAAGCAGAGAGACTCGTTTTCTTAGCAAATGCGGGTCAAAAAGTGTCGGAAGAAAGTACGCAAGGAAAGGCGTTTTCAGGTCTTAAAACCTAAACCTCAGGGTCAGCTTCGGGGGCTCTGCCCCCTGGACCCCCAGCGGGCGTTGCCCGCTCTGGACCCCACACCAGGGGCCCTAAGGCGGGCCCCCCCTGGACCCACCCGTTAGTAGCTCCGATCGCTACGCTCGCTTTCGCTCTCATGTTCGAACATCTTTAGTCCAGCCCCCCTCAATGAAATTTCCTGGGCACGCCTACTTGGGATTGGATTACATTTCATTCTTTTCGGAGAAAAAATACTCTCTGCACCGGGGGGGGGGGCGGATTTATTTGGCATCCCTGTTTTACAACACGCGAGTCACTACTGAAATAGCACTCTATAATCACCCAGTAAACAATGTTAAAGGCTCATGATATGGTCTTTTTTTCTGGATCCATCATCGTTGGTGGTCGTTTTTCGTCCCCGGTTTCCATCCCCGTTTTCTCTTAGATCCACCCCAGTGGTAATCTAGAAAACGGGGTGAAAAACGGGGACAAAAAACAACACACCGACATGACCGATAATGGATCCTTCCATCGGTATGTTGTTTTTCGTCCCCGATTTGTTGTCAGTCCCCGTTTTCTAGAGCACCCCCCGGGTACTCTAAAAACGGGACGAACAACGGGGCCCGCCAATTTTATGCTTATCGCCTTCAAGAACTTTAGCCAGCACTTAGTCAATATTCAATCTAGTTTTCAAGCATCAATTAGATTACATATCATTCTTTTTCGTAGGCAAAATATTCCAATTTCCCATTCCAATTCATTATTTCCATAAAAAAACAATACATCCAAATGACATATCAAACACCAAACACCATGGCAGGAGTAGCATATACCATTGAGGCCTGAGAATAACTACCACTAACCAAATTTGGGAAAAATCACATAATGTGTGTGAAAATACTTCAAGAGAACTTCCTATTGCATGATTCAGGTTCCGAGTTTTGTACCGTCCTTTTAACCCAAAAAACACAAATAATTAATAAGTGTGAAATTTACCTTAATAGCCATATCAAATTCTGCACACTTTACTCAGTACAATATTACCGTTGAGTGTTTAAAGCACTGACTTTAAGCCAGTACTATTAGATAGATTGAAGGATATTTCTATATTGTTTTGCTCACTTAAATTAGGGTTCTTGTACGGGGTAATTCCCCCAATTACAAATGACGTGGTTTATGTTTTAGAGATATTAGACCAAATTTTCAAAGTAATATAGAAACATTCCATTTAGTTCCAATGACTCACCCTTGTTGACATTTTTAATCTCTAATTTAACTCTAACCCCACTCACTTGGTTGTCATTGTATCATGAATTCATATGCGATCTCGAGCAATGTGCGTTTGCTTTATTTCTTCTTTTTTTCTATTGTTGTATTTATAATTGCCATGTGCTTGTTGTTGTTGTTTGTTTGTGTGGTGTGTGTTGTGTGTTGGTTGTGGTGCGCGCGCATGTGTGGATTGTGTGTGGTTCATCTTTACTTAAATCCACTCAATCTTCCAAAAATCACATTTATGTACAAAAATCTAACACAATTACACAAATAGCAACCAGCTATACATTTTGTGACGATTTTGTGATTCAATGGCGTTAGGGTTAAGTAATTCATTGCACGTGTTTACTTGAATTTTTTCACCTATGAGGTAATGAGGTAAGAGCGTAGCACCGAACTGATTTTTTTTTTTAAAAGTCTATTATTACCCGAAAATGTTGGGTCTTCAGGACAATGAAAGTGGAAATTGTTCCCGGTGACAATCTAACTAGGGCTAGAGTGATCCGCAACATACCGCAATTCCGCAAACACTAAATTTAACACCTGTGGCAAATTTAAAAACAAATTAAATAAAACATACTCTCCTTGACTCGAACCTGGTTCAATCACATCGTAAGTCAGAGAGCCCTTACCTTAACCATACCCCCCCCCCTGCGGGTTCGGGGTTTAGAATTGGCCCGATGTGTTACCCTGCATTTCCCCTGCATGTCGTAAAAGCGACTAAATGGGGCCCCCTGCGTGTTCGGGGTTAGAATTGTGCCCGATGTGGTTCCCCTGCTGTCGTAACAGGCGACGAAGGGGCAACTGCGTCCTGTTATTTGAACGACTGGTTTGTTAAATTTTAGGATTATATTATAAAGGTGTGATTGATATCGACTGTGTAATTGTATTAAGGAAGATTGTTCTGTTGTATTATTCTCGTTTTAAGTACATGTAGCTTAAAAATCAATTAAACATGAAAACAAACATTTATCAATTACATTTGTCCATAGGTAAGACGACCTATTATTTTTTTTTTGGTAATAGTAGCACATGCTATTCAGGGTTTTGACATCCCCCTCGTATACTTGTTGATGTAATTTAAAATCCTTCAGGTTTGGGCATACTGCCCAGTTTTTGAGCCATTTATAAAATGTACATTATGAGACATCTATTTGGTCTGTAAAGGGGATCTCATGTTTGCATGTCCTGATGTGATGGTCGAATATCTGTATTTGAAGTTGAGTTTTTGCTTGGTACACAACATGGATGAGTGATGAACCTTTTGTCATCGTGTATGATTGTATAGTTATAAATTTATCAGTATAATCTTTTGAACAATGTTTTTTATTGATGCATGTTTTATAAGTGTATCTTTGCAATTAGTGGTTTTATAAAGCTTTGTTATCATGGATAGGTGATGGCTCTGGGGTCATCCTGTATGTGTGAATCCTTTTGTATTTTAATTGTAATTTGACTGAATTGGAAATGAAGTTTTTTAAATTGCGTTGTTTTTTATAATTTTTAAATGTAAATTGACAATGTAATGACACGATATACCACAATTGTGTTGAGTTGTCGGTTAAATTTTAATACTCACTCACCAGAGAGCCCTTCCGCCCCCTAGAACCCCATGCCGGTTGACGAAGCTTCTGTTTTTGTAGACCATTTCTCACACTCTTTACATCTGTTTTCATTCATACCTATTGTTTCATAATACCGGATAGGACTACAGTAGCGGAGGACAAATGGGGTACTTTCACTCATTCAACTGTGTAAAGGAACGATACGTCCGATAGAAACTAATAGTCGCGGTTAAAACTATATAACAACCTAGAAACTAATATTGAAGTAAGGACTATTGTTTCTAGAGAGAGGGGTCCACGCGGTGAAGACATTGACCCTGGAAGCCTGTCCGGGTATAAAACTACAACATTAAGCAAGGACTGTTTTCTTTCCTAGGAACAGGGGTCAACAGGGTGAAGACCACTGACCCTAGAAGCCATGGTCCGGACAGGCGTAACCAAGACCTTTGTAAATGGGGGGCTGAAGGGGTACCGGGTGCCAAGGCTTTTTTTTGAGGGGGAAAATTTGGGTCCTTCTCCGTATACACTGTACAAAAGTCATTTCATTTGGGGGGGGGCTGAGGGGGGCAAGGGTTCTGTTTGGGGGCTCGCGCCCCCTGCCACCCCCCCCCCCCCCCGCTGGTTCCGCCACTGGTCGGAGGACCGCTCGGTTTCCTGAGTCCGTTAGGGCTTTGTTCCTAGGGACAGGGTTCCGAAGGACGTCTGTCCCTAGGAACCCATTCCCCGGGCTATATCTACAGGGGGACATCATCCTTTCACGGTGGTAATTGCTGGCTTTCAAAGCGGGCATTTCGGGAATAGGACATGGACAAAATTTTGGGTCATTGCGTGCTAAGGTGGCTAAATTTTCTACAAAATTGGGTTCCTTGGTGACAGTGGTAAAATAAAAAATTGGGTCTTTTTGGGTAACAACCTTGCTGAAATGGGGCGTCCTTACAGCTTACATATGCATTACACCTTCAAAATGGGGGTTTGCCTTCTGATTAGGTTTGGTTTGGGATGTGCAGCGACGACTCGAACCCTTATGCATTTCTAAGGTCGTCTTAGCAAAGGTACCCTTTCTCTAGGATTTTTGCTTCAAAATAACTCATTGTCAAAATTTTGTCTTCTTAACAAAATTTTGGCTTTTCACAATGTGTTGATTCAGTTTGAGAAAATGGGACGCCATATTTTAGGATTTCTTTAAAAAAATAACAACCCATTCTGGGAATCATCCACAACCAAACCCACCTACATTATGTGAGTACTCCCCGGGGGGGGGGGGGGAAAATGTCACTGCTCTCTTCCCAGAAACCATGGCAAAAATTGAATTACACATGCCAGGGAGGAAAAAAACTGTCACTTCTGGTGAGCGAGCCGAATGTAAACCCTACAAGGGCACTATACACAACATTGAATGAATCAACTTTGTAGGCAGTGCGGCGACAGTGTTTTGCAAAGCTACCTCCAAAAATGTTCTAAATAATGTGGTCTTTTGATTGTGATTATTATGTCATAATTTGTGACTTGGATCATTCAATTTTTAATTCTGACAATTCAGCCCTAATACAATTACAGTGTTCAATTCTTACACTAAATTCAATAAAAAAAAATAAAAATAATAAAAAAAATCAATAATTAATCAGCAAACGTCCAGTGTAGGAAACGGGTTTTTAGTGATCTGTTCACTCTTGGGACAGACATTGTTTCAAATGGATCCATTGCCTAAACACCAAATAAAGATCCAAACTTATACTTCGCTAGCAGTTGTGATATATAAAGAGAATCAATGACGCGGCGTCCATATTGGACGCTATATCGACAGCCATATTGGATTTCTCCCAAAAGGTAAATTAAGTGTTGGAATTCAAATGGTTAATTGGTCCATTGACCTTTGGGAAATCTGGCAATAACAAAATAATCTATTAAGCTGAATCACTGCGAGTTATGACCGCTATACTGGCAGCCAAGTTTTGGATTTCGCACAAAAGTGATTAAAAGTATTAGGATTTATATTTGTTCCTCATGTTCATTGGATCCTTGAACCTGATAATCTAGGTAAAGACACCAAAATAATCTTTTAAAGCTCAATTCGCTGGCGAGTATAAGTATGTAATGATTATGGCAGGCAATCATGGAATATTGGAGGCAATTGGATTTCCACAAAAAGTAAAACGTGTGCTGGAGTGCAAACCCGATTTATTTAATGATATGGCGGCTATATTCGACGCTCTATATTGGCAGCCATGTTGAGTTAACACAAAGTGAGTTAGTTGTGGTTGTTTGTGTTTTTTGTTTTTTTTTCATTGGATCTCCTTGACCCTAAAACCCTAGGTAAAACACCAAACTATTTAAACAGTAGCTCCATTCCTTGGCAAGTTATACCTGATTGAATGATATGGCGATCATCTTGGACGCTTCTGAATATAACCCTCCTGCAAATGATCCAAACTGTCTACCCGAGAACATTTTGCTCTCTTGGAGCCCCTAATAGGATCAGGAGTCAAAATGAGAGACTTATGATGAACACAGGATACCCTCAGCCCTCACTAGCTGAACTACCCCGAAATTTAGTGCAGAGCCATTTTCTACAGTTTATTGAAAGATTATCCGTCAAGTATCTTTCAAAAGTTGTTGGATCCCGAGTCGCTGTATGATGGCAAAGCCCCCCTTGATTACTGCATAAACTTTTTATAGTGAGGCGGGGTTACTGAAATAAACAAGATTGCCCATACTGCAGCTACTCAGACAAGCCATTTAAGTAAAGACAACAAAACCGGTGTGGCAGGAGTTATAGGCTCCGGGCTCACAGTCCGAGAACAATGGGGAACAATAGGGCAATCGATTCAGTTGACTCTTAACGCAACATTAGTTTCACGCTTTATTCCCGTTGTCGTCTATATGAGCCCGGACTATGTCCTCCGACTATGATTAACTTTCACACCGGCTATACCGCTGACATGACGTCAAAACCGCGCCGGTCCGCGTTGGGTATAATAGAAGTCACTTGGTCATCCGAACTGTTATGGTTCAATCGCCCAAAATGGATACACAAGTTTCTCCTTCTCAAGCTTCTTCTCCGACATATCTAATTGCACCCATTTTTTACCCTTTCGAGAAAAAGAGGACAACTGACTATGGTGTCAACTCGAATTATTGAACATTAAGGTTATTGTTACTAAAAGTAGAACCATTGTAAGACAGTGTAAAAATGTCGACCTTCAATGTCATCTTATTTTATTCTTAATTATTAATCACCTTTCATTGAAAAAGTGGATGTAAAATCCTTTTCCAAAACTACTATTTCACCTTTCTAGAACCCCCTTTGTGGTTAAATTTGATTAATCTTTTGTCACTACATAATGCACCATGACTACCGTTTTATCATACAGAACAATTGCGTATCTCATTTTATTTTTTATCAGGATTTTTTTTTCATTAAATTGGTCAAAATGCAATTTCCTGTTATTTTTGTATTGCCGAACCGCAGCTTTTTTAATTGAATGAGTGTTTTTTCACATTCTAGTTTTAAAGTAATTACTCCTAGCTGACGACGTCATTATCTGATTAGTCGTAATGTTTAATTCGTGATCAACGTTCTTCAGTGTATTAGTTATTATCACCGTTGCAATTGCTTTTGGACTCCAATTCTTACACCGACCGTTTAAATCAAACAAACTTGAAATGTTGTTGTTATATAAAATTCATATCATTTGTGCGCAAGGCTATTTGTTTGTGTTAAAGGGTATGGCATAATTCCTTCTCCTCGTCCTCTGAATATGTTTAGCGCCCTCAGTTTTCTCCTTCCGTACCCACCCCTCGTACTAACACTTTTGTTTTAAGCCCTCAATTAAAGGGCGGCCCAACAGCCTTTATCTGTGCATGTCTGTGTTTGGTTAGTGAAATAGGTGATGTGGTGCGTCGTCTGTTTGTAGAATAGAGCTGGTAGTGTGTGCGTCGTTTTTACAACAGTACGTACGAATTGAATATGAAGGAATTGTTATTGTTTTGAAGGGACAAATATGTTTATGTTTATGCTGTTTTTATTGAAGGACGTTCCATGTTCACCGTGGTTTGTTAGGAAATATGTTAATCGTTTTGTGATATTTTCAGGTTTTTGTAAAGGCAATATAGCGGTATGGTAATCGTTGGTCGTGGAGGCAGTGTGCGGGTGTCTGTAAAAAAGAACCGTAATTTTATGGATCCCGTAATTGTGAGAAACTACGGTAAAACTGCTGTGATTTTACTAGCAAAGCCCATATCCTCATACTATGGCATTCACGGCATTTACCATGCAAATTTGCGGCCGGGAAATGCCCCGTAATTTGACCCAAAAAAAACCGAACTTTCCAACAACAAATGTTTGGACGATATCCAAAATCCTGTAAAACAGGCATTGCTCTTCTAGTCTTTAATCTAAGAATTCTTGAGGCTTTTGCCCGTCACTTTGCAGTAATTTTCTTCTCGCCAATACGAGTTATCAAAACATTTAACCACGGGACCGAAACAAAACTTTTGTGCAGTGTGCGTTTGCAACCAGCCTGCATATATTTGAATACATTAAACCGTGGGTAGATATAAGATACGGGTAGTGTTCGGTCCAGAATGCCTAAATGGTTCTTAACAACGCAGTGAACAACATCATTGAACACAAGCAGGAATTTTTGTGAATTTTTCCTTTATTTAGCCACCCCAAATAGGTGAACCACTGGTTGTTTGTGGATCAAAGCAAACATCACTGACAACTAATTCACAATACAATCAATAGTCCATGTGGCAGTTCATAATTTCATAAATTTGTTTAAGTCCTATGAAAATAGATATGATCTCAGTTTTTTGAGAATGAAATGTCCTAAGAACTTATTTAGAAGGCGACCTGCATTTAAAACCCTAATAATTTTATTAAAACGGTCCGAAAACCTCATTTTCGCGTCATAAGAGTGAATGTCAGTCACGTGTCACAATGTGGGTTTTCCACCGGCGATAATTAAAAATTCATGTCCATGAATGTTCGCACAATTCATTTTATCTATCGGCGAGCTGGAGTAAGACTTATCATGACCATAGTCGGGATTTGTAGGGAAAATAACTGCTTACCAACGAAGAAACCATAAAACGGCGTAGAAACTAAGGCGAGTCTGGAACTTAAAAGTCATAAATATAGTCGAGCCGAAAAATTCAAACATGGCGGCAGTGACGCATCCACAAGCGTGGTTGAACGCTTGTCAGCGACACAAAGTTGAGTTGAGCTTCAGTTGAATCATTTCAAAGTCCAACGCCAAAACACTGCGTTTATTCTCACCAAAGGGTCCTGAAAAACTAAGTCCACAGATCAAACAAAAAGTAGAAGCGACATGGAGAAAATTACTTCATCCTGAATGGACTCAACCGCCAGACTGATGTTCGAGGGTTTGTTGACATCCAAGAAAACTCGCCCACTGCCTTGAGGGCGCTATTAGTTACAGATCGCCTGAGGCAGTAATCCATCAGAAGCAGTCGGTCGCCAATTGCCAAATTTAACTAACTAAATTATAACTATATTGCACCAATAACTATAATTTTTTCAAACCAAAGTGGGGTTTTAATTTGAACATTCTGACTGTACAGTATATTTATATGTTGAAGCTCGCCATTGATTTACCCACAATCGTCATTTTTTAAATTCCAAAGCTTCATTTTGTTCAAATGCTATAGTGTTAAGTCATAACAATGTATAGTCCTTGGTATTTATGTTCTTGATGAAAAACGAACACTATAACATTCAAACCGGTCTTGCGGAGATTTGTTACATCTTAAAGAAATCGTTGATAGTGGATTTAATTGTAAAGCAAAATAGTCAAGAAAAAGGAAAAATAAAGTTCGAACAAAGCAAAACATGCATATTTTATATACGAATTTACAATGTTTTTTTTTTCTTATTTAACACACCAAATGGCAAAATAGTCTTTTAGGCCAAAAGACAGAGCGAAAGGTGTATGTTTGAAGTACATTGGAGAAAAAAAACATTCAGAACCATCCCCTACAGATAAATTTAAAGTTGTTAAAATAGGCCTATACGAAAACTTAAATTGAAGGAAAAGAAAGATATATCAATGAAAAAAGTCGAATTGCTTTCTAATACGCCGGTATTGATATTGATAGGCGAATTAGACGAGCAATTGAAGAAACGACAATAATGACGCCAAAGTTGAAATACGATGACAAAAAGGAATATTCAGAATAAGGAAATTGGTTTGCCCTTTCAACGATTCAGATTTTACC
>JAMKCH010067709.1:0-15195 GCA_023653785.1 Ophioderma brevispina | reverse complement strand
TCCTTGTTTGTGAGACACAGACAATTTTTAGCTTAACCATTCACCGGTAGGTTCTAGCCAGTACCAAATGCAACCGTGTAAAAATCTCAATTTTTTGAAAAAATTGGGGGCGATTTCAAAAAAAATGTCGTAATATGCTTTCATACCTACCCCACTAGATGGGACAATATTTTATGGTAGAAAAACCCCCTCCCCTTGCAGCAATAAAAAAAATCCCAATCATTTAATTGGTTTCCCACGGAGGTAGGGTATAGCAAAGTCAAGAGGCACCAAGAAGGCCATCAAGGGTTGTTTGACGATGGTAATTGTATGAATCAATGAGGCGCCTTGGCCTATGCACTGAGAGGTCACTGCATGGGCGGGGCTACGAATTGAGCATGCCCAGAGCAGCCATCTAAGTCACCATTTGCAGTTTTGCTGAAGATGCATATGCACAATGTAAATTGTCAGGGACAGGTGTGAACGTGATCGCAGTACTGAGTTGGGGTTATACTGTGGAGTGATGGACACTTCACACCCGGTTAGTCTACAAATAATATAGGCCTACTGCTTTCAAACCCAAATCATTAATAGCAATAATAGCGATCTCCTCCTTCTCGATCTCGATATACTTGTGCAGTCAAGCAGATAACAATAGGATTTAATTGGAATTCTTGCGGGCATTTTCTATGGCAGAATATGGACAGGAAAAAGGGAATATGAGCGCTCGCTTCTCAGGTTCACCTGCATTTCAATTTACTGGATAATTAAACAATTCGATATTGTAGGAGCTCAAACAAATCTAGTACTTGATGTGTTTACGATGTCCATGCGCAGTAGGGTTTACCACTCCGCCAACAAACAATATATTGACGCCCTTTGTGTATAGCTCTTTGGCCCAACATACAGTGAGGGTGGTAAAAGAGTTTAGAGAAACAACAATCAAGAGGAATTGCAGGCTTGATCTTTGAAAAAAGAAAAGCTAAATTATAGCGAGATGATGAAAATAAGTGAATAACTAAATGGACGGTATAGATGGTACAACTAGGATTATGTCGTAATAATAAATTAAAAACGAATAAAGCTCAATCATAAATTATAAATATTGTTTTTTCTCAATCAAATATAAAAAAATTTAATTTTCATCCTGCTCAAAATACGATTTGTTTAGCTTTTTCGGTTCAAGATTAATCTTATTGTAGGGAAACAAAGTCAAGGAATAAACGACACCACAGTGGAAAACATTATGACAATATATTGCAGCGTATGGCCAGAAAAATGTTGTGAAAGAATAAATCTTCACAAAGATGAAAAAACAATTTGTTAGTCATATCAGGACAACCCAATCATGGCAAAGTCTGCTCATGATGAGTGGACATGGTCGCGGAACACGGAGTTGTGTGATGTCGCTGTTAATTCGGCAACCTTACCTTGTCATGCTTAGTTTAGTTGCTCAGTCACAGCCAGCACAGTGCAGATTATAAGGCGAGTTTCAACGCCCCCTTCCATGCTTGCAAATTTTGACCTATTATAAAATAGCTACCGCAGAGTGAAGAAAATTCCTTTTTATGATTTTTTGTAGCTGATTCAAATTCAAACTGGTATGTGATAAAATGGTGACAGGTTGAGTACTACCATAAGTCACGACATGGCATATGACGCCACAAAAGTGGTATGGAAAGTTTACTGGCAGTGACTGGACATGCTGGAACATAGCCTTTCTTGTTAACTTCAACCTAGTCCTAGCTAGAAAATCTTTTCATATAGCATAACTGGGAGATTATCCTGAAAGCAAAATATCAATCTGTGAAAGGCATGGTTATACATTAGCCCTGGGCATGAGGTCGCACTGGATTATTATTGGACTTGCCGAGCTTTTTGGCTAGGCTACTAGCTCTAACCAGTAACATGCATTGCTAGGAAAATGAGCTGTTACAGTGTGGTAGTTTTGTCTACGATACGTACATAGGTTTTTGTTTTAATGAAAACCAATGTTTCGGGCTTATGATATTGGCCTTGGATCACGTTGAATAGATTAGAGAGTGGCTATGTCTAGCCAGACTATATAGGCCTAGCTAGGCCTAGCCTTAGCCTAGACTCTACCTAGTTTTACTCTTCGAAATGAGGACTAGCCAATTCTTCAATAGTCTGGGTAAAGAATTCTTGGCCAAGTTAAATACCAAGTAAGGCTGCTCCTCCCCCAAAAGAAAAATATGCACAACTGTCACTGGGTAGGCCTACACGAAGCGTCATATAGACAATTCACACAACAAGTAATCACAATGGGTGCATGCCTTGGTCAAGAATTTGTTAAATTTCAGGGGGCTAGGCCCCGACTAAATGTTATGTTTCTGGCGAGAAATATGGAGTAATGTAATACTCACTCACCTTTATGCACTGTGATAAAAATGAATTGAAATGTGACACATCGCAACTGTGATCGTTAGTTTATAGGCTTACATAAGATGATATAGGAGATTTCCAGAAAGAAGCGCCCCAAATTTTTCCTCGAACCTATGTTTTTTAAATATTTTGGATGCTACCACTGATAGATCACACCTGAATGAATAAGCCGAATACGGCCCCGTCTTTATGTAGTAAGATGATGATTTAGTAGTTCTGTCGTGCACGACAAAAGTCAAAGCATGGTTTTCTATGGGGAAAAGATTCTTATGATATCATCCGCGCCCACAAGCTCTCAAAACAAGCTTGTGGCTTTTTTTTGAACCTGTTTGTACAATTAAAACTTCCAAAACGTTCTTCGTAGGGGTCTACAACAGAACAACCGATCCCGAAATTTGAGAGAAATCAATCCTAAAAAATATCCTCTGTCACTTAATATAATTATGTTCACAATCAGGTCGCATCATGTCACTTTTGGGGCTTGTTGCTATTTACAAGGCTTATACTGATGGTTGCTAGTGTTATAGTGCTAATTTTTCTAAATAGTAAGTTTTTTACCTAAATCTAGTATATGATAGCTCATTTTGATAACACTTGTTTCATCCATAGCTGGGCACCCTTTTAAATTCTAATTTCTTCGGGGGAGGGCGGCCACAGAAATCTATCATAATTTTAGACGTGGCCATTGCGTTTAACACGGGGGGGGGGGGCGCCGTGTTGGGCGCGTGTTTTCGAACTAGAGTTGGTATTTGGAGGTTGCCGAGCTCCTGTGAAGTTCTATTGAAAAAAAATCCATAACTCGGCATCTTTAATATGCCTGATTGGTTTCTCCAAAACCCCTTGATGAATTCAATTTTTACCAACGGCAAGAAGACAATTTTGAGCAGTTTAAGCTATTTTAAGGACTCTATCTTATAAGTTAAAACACAAAAAAGCAAGAGCAATTTTGTTCTGCAAACTTTTAATTCGTAGAAGAAATTTTGGCGAAATGCATGCCTTTGAAAATTCAATTTTCGAACATTTCAAAAATCCATAGACTGCTGAGAACGTTATTTATTCAAATGTAGTCTCATTATCATGTATATGGGTCCTACCACGCCTATGACTCCGCGAGGTCCGAGCATGAACTTATACAAACGTACATGAGACTAGGCGCCCTATCGCAACACAACATATACCGACCCGTATTGACAGGGGGTCTGCGCTCATTATCGGCACCATTTTGCTCAAATTTCCTTTCCAAGACCAGATTTGTCATAGTTGATTGCATTTTTTAGTTTTTTTAGGCGTCGGCTTTTTGCAGGGGTATCCGTTTTCGCACAGATAGAAAAATTACCGTATCATGAGCCTTTAACACCATAGAAATCTTATACATGTTTACGGGTATTATATTATAGAGTGCTAATTTTCCGAGGGATGCCAAATAATCCGACCTCCCCATCCTTTCCCGACGTTTAACACTGACCTCTAGACGGGGAAAGCGTCAGTGGGTTAACACGTAAAGCGGAGATATTGAGTGACAAAATTCTGAATTTTTTTATATGTAGTCAGGGCCTGGTTGGTGGATTTAAGGCAATTTTCAAATCACAGCGTCATGAGGAGGGAAAATTCTGAGTTATTGATGCTATTTGAGCACATTTTGGCCCATATGCTAGCTTAGGTGTGCACCATAGAAAGAATAAGACGACTTGAACCAGGGGGTCGGACACGATATGCTGGATTTGGGCATTAGGGATTTCCAACGGTAATTTATGGAATCTTGCATTGCATTCATTTTCTATGGCAATGTGACAGAATGAAAGCTGTGTATCTGAGCGCTCGCTTCTCAGGTTCTTCTACCTGCATCATACTACTCTTCAACGCCAAATAGTCATGAAAGCGTCTACAGACAGAACGTTCGCCATGGTGGAAGACCTGGACGTATTCAGAGCTGGTATTCAGGCTGGCTGGACCCTATAGCGCCATCTCGCACCACTGATCTAGATCAGTTGTCTCGCACTGTGTTTCGCGCCAAATTTGAAAAGATAGTGATGAAACTATCGAAACCCTAATTGTACGGAGTATTTATTTGATACGTTTGATTTTTGAAAGTTTGCTGTGGACAACGGACGACTACAGGATTACTTTTCAACCACGGCTAACCCTCCTTGTTTTGAAAAGAAATCTGTAGCCTGTAGGCGGGGCCGGGGCTCAGGCGGGGCCCGACTAGCACGATTCGTCAGGCATGATAATAGATAATCTTATTGATAAACACCAACAAAAGTATAATTCAATTACAAACAAAACAAGAAACACAATCTAAAGTATAACATGTACAAAAAAAGAACATCTATACATTACCAAATCTAGTATCAAAACATGAATTAACAAACCTGAGTACTATTTCGGAGAAACATCAAAAATCAGAAGTTTGACATAAATTAAAAGAATATATCATACATGATAACCCATCAATACAAAGCAGACCCGCTATATCAGAAAGAACTTTTGAACGCTGTGTAGTGTAAAAATTACATTCATTAAAAAAATGCTATTCATCTTCCATTTATTAGATCCCGGGAAGCTACACAATCGATCCGCACTTGGTGTTTGGGAGAGTGTGGACGACCTCCCTGACTCAATTCTAAGAGAATGAGCAACGAATTCTAAAGTTTGCTGAAATTGCTTTCTAAAATTACGATTAAACATAACTGTGTTAATTTTCATACAAAACTTACCTTTTAAAACAACAATAAGTTCTAAGTTTGGGTTGTGAATTTGAAGTTACAAAACCTCCAAGGAATTTTGATATAAGGAATGAAGGCCAGTGATAATATTTTCTGATAGATAAGAGAATTACACACATTTGGTTGTGCCCAAATCATTTCTGTCAATTGCAGATAGAATTTTTTAATACCAGAAGAACATGTAAATATCTGACTGTATTTTCACAGAGTTTTCTATTATTCACACCTAAGATCTATGGCGAGTTATTGTTGATTAAAAATTATTGCAAATAAGTCGTTGATATGCCACCATATTTAACAGATAAATTAAGCATGACAAATTAAAAGGGGAAGGAAAAACTACCTAAATCCCCTCGGAACGTTGCGTGATTTGTAGTTTTCACGATTACCCCCAAAATAAGTTTACAAAACTTTAATATGTCAATTGTTCACCTGGTGAACTTGTCACAAAAGTTGATAAAATTATCATCATTTAAATTTTTCAACATATAATAGTGCCCATACCTCACAGCCATAGGCCAAAATTGGTTGTTGAATGAGTGAGCTATAATTTTTAAAACTACATTACTATAATTACTGTACAGGTTTTCTCTAATCGTAAAGAAGGCTTTAGAAGCTTTCTCTTTAAGCAGATTCAAGCTTTGGAAAAAAGAATACTGAGTATAATGAATCTGGCCTTCGTTTTATCATTGTGTCTTTCACTAGGCGCTTGCATTATATTAAGGCATGATAGCAAAACTTGCAGTCGTCTGGGGACAGGCCGTCAACCCGTGTGGTACAAATACAATGGCCGACGGCCCCAGACGATAAATCAAGTCTGACTGTGCGACTTTCACTTTG
Source organism: Ophioderma brevispina (assembly GCA_023653785.1). NCBI lineage: Eukaryota > Metazoa > Echinodermata > Ophiuroidea > Amphilepidida > Ophiodermatidae > Ophioderma > Ophioderma brevispina. Next base: position 9,247 of record JAMKCH010067709.1, on the reverse strand, counting down.
TTAAATCCGTCAATTTTTAAATGACCAAGTGAATTTGTGCCGACCAAACAAAACCACATTCACAAGAAAGATAAGACGATGTGGTCACGGGAGCTAGGGTGTGGAGATGAACCACAGCGCATAAATCATGGATTGTTATGGGATCGAATCAAAAACGGCTCGCTAGACCCTTTTGACACCTAACGAGGAAGAAAGATAAGAGCATCTTGCTTCGAACAGGCGGCCTATAGTAAAAATGAAAATGATATATTAAAGGACCAAACAAAAGTCGCCACCACTGTGAGAAGCAAGATGAATCGTGCTAGGCCCGACGAGCTCGCGGGGGGGGGGGGGGGAGTCAATCCCGGGTTATTTCAGTGGGCGGAGTGTATTCGCTTTTTAGGGGGGAGAAGGCGGTAAGTTGAGCCACAAGGGTAAGATGAACCATCCCCTCTAGAAAAAGAAAAAGAACTATTTTCACTTTACAACTCTATCTATTAGGAAACTGCATGACAAAAGTTTCTCAAGTGTAAGATGGACTGCACTTGCACATAGGTACAATTTAAAGTCGCACTAAAAAGTTTCATGCTTTGGCACTTTTTATAACTTTCTGTAAAAAATGACTTTTGTCAAATTTCTCCTAACAAGGATGAAAGCTTTAATGGCACTCTTTTGGGTATGGGGGTGTGCTATTGAACATAACTTTAGAACATGATTGTAACTGTAACAAATTTTAGTTTGAAGGAGTCTGGCTTTTTGACTTAAATGCTCCCTATGGGGTAAGTTGAGCCAAACTGGGCATGGGTAAGTTGAGCCATAGGAAAATGTAGAATTTCCACATAAAAAATATGTATTTGCTACTTTTAGACTAACTTCACTATATCAAGCATTTTTTGGCAAAATATTGAAACGGGATTGGAAAGTAGCTTGTATTTTCTGTATGTTTATTTTTGTAAAAATAATGCCATAATGGCCTACAATTAAAATTCCATTACATCCAGTACTAATTATGCAAGTCATGAAAATCGTGATCCTTTACGAAAGGTTCAGGCAGTATACAATGTCAGCGTGAAAGCCCGGCCACGGAGGTCAAGTAATTGCCCAAGCAGCGCAACACCCAACTGCGGAATCGAGTTTCCGATGCATGATATATCACTGAGTGATCCAGCGGGAAACCGTTCAGTCGCTGATCCTTTTCATATGGTGCGTACACGCCATTGTCGAATGCTGTCGTTTTCAAGGTCTTTTTACATGTTGGAGCGGGCAAGCAGTATCATTTTAATGCCATTTTTTGGTAGGCATATCGCGTAGGGAAACTAGACAGAAAGCTTGGATATCCGGTGGTTGTGGACAGTACGGTTAGATTTATGAAGAAATATTGTCGATAATTGTGTGTGGAAATTCCAAACATTACTCGTCCACACATTGAACAATTGAAGTCAGTATTTCGTAATTAAAGTTAAAGAATTATGTCAGGATAGCCGTCTGATAATACCATTTCGTCATTCTATTGTTACCGCTATTTGGATGTTAGGTTTACTGTACATGTAAATAGGAATTACGAAAGATGTGAAATATATAGGTGAAAATTCGAGAAGTAAATCGCAATGTGCATGTTCAGTCAATGACATTACACTTCAGAAACATCACTTGAATTTCCATTATTTCGTTAAAAATATTTAAAAATCATTAATTGCATACCATATCTGCAGTGAGTGAGATTTCTTGGTGGGTGTTTTGTTGTCAAACTACTTTATTAAAATTGAAATGAAGAGAAGAAGGGAGATTTTGACACGATTGCGCCATCTGGTCAGTTTACAGTACGAAAACTCTACAATATACTGTGTGACCTGTTGTCTTTGTCGTCCTTCTTGCTACATGTACAAGTACGCGGGCTATTGAATGCGTGGCGCTTGTATGTTGTCGTTTTACACGGCAATGTAGGGACCCCATATCAACTTGCTGGGATTGTGTTTGCGAGAATTCTTACTTCGTAATGTGTTTTGAATGAGAGTTAAATTATAATAAAATGAAATTGGGAATATATTTAGTAATTTTTGGAAATAATAAGATTTTGTTTTGTGAAAAATGCACATTCGTGAAAATCTCTTCTCGTCTTTGATTGTTCATTGTAATTTATTCACGGTCAATATGTAAATTCAGGGTCATTCACTGTTTTTACTGCACTGCGCACTGACCTGCTAAGAACTAGGAGAGATAGAAACTAATTATACGGGTGTGTGAATATTTTAAACTTGTAAAAAAGTATTAGGTGTGCTCAAGACGTGATTACATATTTTCTCTTTAATTCATGAAGGATTTAAATTCATGTAACACTTTAGGTCATTCATGTATGCGACAGCGCCGAACTGCAAATAATTAGGAGAGGGTAGAGGATAATAGCAATGATGTTTGTTGTTTAGATGAAGATTGTAATGAAGTTAGGAGTGGTCAAGACGTGATTAAATACTTTCTCTTTAATTTATGAATGGGATTAAACTCATGTAACGTTAGGTTACTTCATTGATATGGACTGCAAATGCGCACCGAACTGCAAATAATAGGAGAGGTATGAATAATTATAATGATGTTTGTTATCATGTGAAGACTTAATGAATTAGGAGCGATGAGACATTAAAGATTTTCGCCTTCAATGTTGAGTTTAGGAGAGGTAAAAGCCATGTTGAAGTTAATAATATTATAATTTTATATGTGAAAGGACACGGCTATGTTCCGTCTAAATGATAGGGGAAGTTGTTAGGCTTCTCTTTATTGCCTTCAGATACTTATATGGTGAATAAAAATAAAATATTAAATATTAAAAATAACTTCTAAAGACACATGATAAACTTTCCTATGTGGTGTATAAAGATTGAGAAAGTATCACTTCCTCCTTGTATTTTTGGATTGGTGAATTAATTAAATGTTGTTCATTGATGTTTTGCGGCATAATTAAACTTCAATTAAGATAATTACCATTTTGTAGGGAACATGCTCTCATAGGGAAAAATATTATGACTTATATGATGTAATAGACGGATATAGATTTATTATGTATGATGGATGGAGATATTTGGAAGATATCTGCCCTCCCTTTAGAGTTAGTGGTTAAATGTGTAAACATGTTAGACGGCGTAAACCTCACATCTAGGCGATGGTGACATGACCGTGGGGGGGTTGGTGTGAGGGTGAGGGGGGGGGGGGGGGGGGAAAATAAAGTAATTACCGCATGTAAAAACTTAGTTATTATTATGTACTAAGCACGTTTATTTCAGCAAGAAGAGGTAAGTATGGGATTTTGGTGGGTTCCATACCAAACATGTCCACATCAAGTGTACACAAATTAGAATGTCGCTACACATCCAAATGTCACGAATTAAAAGGTGTCACTCCAAATGTCACAAATTAAAATGTTTCACATTCCAAATGTCACAATAGTCAACAATTATAATGTCACAATGGTAATGTTACCAAATTAAAATGTGTCACATCCAAATGTCAAATAGTCACAAATTATTAATGTCACACATTGTCAATAAATTGATTATGTGACAATGCATGCAAAAAGTTTCAGGCCCTCACGGTAGGATCGGCGTCTGTGGGTGAGGGGCTTGGCCTTCAATATCTATTATGTGGACAATGCATGCAAAAGGCAGGCCACTCACGGTATGATCGGCGTCTGGAGAGACTGAGGGCTTGGCCTTCAAATAAATTAGGTGACAATGCATGCCCAAAAGGCAGACACCTCACGCGTAGTGATCGGCGTCTTGTTGGTGAGGATGGCCTTCAATAAATATTATGTGACAATGCATGCAAAAAGGTAGGCACCTAACGGTAGTGATCGGCGTCTTGTTGGGAGGGCTGGCCTTCAATAAATATTAGTGACCAATGCAGCCAAAAAAGGCAGGTATATACACTGGTAGTGGATCAGGCGTCTGTTGGTGAGGGCTTGGCCTTCAATACATTATTATGTGACATGCATGAAAAAGGTAGGCACCTAACGGTAGTGATCGGCGTCTTGTTGGGGTGGGGCTTTGCCTTCAATAAATAAAAATGACATGAGAATTCATTTGGAGTTGAGTAACCATGGGACGATGAAAATCAGGTGTCGAATAATGTGTGGCGACGAATGTCACGAGGAAACAAGTAGTCTGTGTTGGAGCCCACTGGTGTCTCTTTTAAATGTTATTAATATCCTATGAGGTGAAATTAATTATTAAAACCCCAGTGTGTAAATACAAACATATGCGCCCAGGTGTCATTATGGTTGTATTTGCGATGCCGGCCAGTGCCTGAGGGGGGAACCTATGTACCAAAAAGATTTTTGCCAATGATTTGTATTAGATTATTAAAATTTATATGGTGTAAATCCACACAATATGCGCCCCAGGTGTCATATAGTTGTATTTACGATTGCCGGCCAGTGTAGAGGGGGGAACTATGCCCAAAAAGTGGTGAGTAGGGTATGTAAATTAGGTATGCACATTAAAGTGTGTTAACTAAGTAACTAGTTTATACAGGACATGTAATCGCAGTCTGCTGTATCCTTTCATAGGTACTTGCCGTTGTGATGTAATCTGACGACAAGACGAAGGCTGGTTGTAATAAAATCTTGAGAATATATTTACCCGAGTCACGGGCGTCATTCAGAAGGAGCGCAAGGTTCTGCCCCTTGCAACTTACCCGCGAGTCCTCCCGGGGCGCTCCAGCCGTTTCCCGCTACATATCTTGAAACAAAAAAATTAGAAAAAGGTAAAGGCCAAATTGGATTTCAAATGCTATGACACATAGGCCTATATTATGCAATTTCTATGGATGGCTCAACTTACCCCCATGAATGGCTCAACTATCCCCACCTATGATGGGGTAAGTTGAGCCAGTTACAAAATAGGCCTATTTTTGGCATTCATTGAAGGATAATGCAAAATATTGGTCAAAATTTGTGCCATACCTTAGTCAAGTAAACATACACGTTTCATTTGTAACACTGCCTATGCCTCCTAATATATTTCTCTGATAGAATGAAACAAAATGTAAAAAATGGCTCACCTACCCCCTTCTCCCCTTGACACCTGAATACCAAATAGGCCAAAAGGGTGGGTTCATGTATGTGATTACAATAACAACATAATCTTCCAAAACCCAATTGCTAACCTTCTGTCATTCCCCTTTCTTACAAGAAGGTTAGCATCACATGTGTTTTATTGGTGGGTTGACCAATTGTGTTTTGTTTGGGGTCAGGAGTCATGGCCATGGTTGTGAAAAAGATGCCCATATTGTCCCTTTTCTGTTTCGCCGTGCACAGCAACCATAAGTAAATATGTTTAAACCCAGGTGATGTCATACTTACTTATATTGTACTGACATTTCAATACTTGCACTGTATTTTTCTTTCCCCCCAGTCCTTTGCTGTGGCAAACCGCCGGGACAACCCCCCGGGGGGACTGCATTGGAAAGATGTACGGTTATGTGCGGCCCCGTAAGACCCCCCTTTTCGCGTCTCTCCAGCAGTTCTGCAAGACCCCCAGTTGAAGCATAATTCCGTTCTTAACAGGGGCATTTGTTTCGTGATCCACAAGCCTCGTCCCCAAGACTTACCTCCCGGGGGTGCACTCCCTAAAATATGTGGCGGGGATGTGCGGCAACATATTGACCCCCCCCTTTTTTTAAACCTGCTGCAATGAACGACCCCTTTTTTTTTTTTTTAAACCTGCTGTGAATGAAAGGCCCCCTTTTTTAACTGTTGTCAATGAAAGACCCCCTTTTTTTTAGCCTGTGCCGACTCGGAAAGAACTCCCCTTTTTACTCTCAGTTGATGCCTCCGCATTTTTAATCAATTTCACTAAGAATGGACCCCCCCTTATTACTATTTCATGCGTCTCACAGAAAGGCCAATTCTTTTTTAATGTTATAACATATAAACTGGGTTTGAGTGGTAAGAATTTGCCCGAGAATGACGCCCCCGTTTTTTAACAAAATGTGAGAGGCTCATGATGGGGGACCCCAGTTTTTGCATCCTCCTCCTCACCAAGGACGCCCTTGTTTTCCCTTAAATTTCCTCACAGTCGAATGCCCCTATTATTTTAAAGTCAATCCGCACCCGCCCATCTCCGTCCTTTCATATAGGGCCTCATGATGCCCCCCCCCCCCCCCCCGGGGTGAGCATTATGGGGGCCGGGGTGGGTATTGAAGTATGGAGTGGTACGTATAATGGATGGTACGTGGTAAAATGCAATGCTAAACAGTCTCTGAAGGCAAAATAAACTGACAGAAGGTTAGCCTCACTGAGCGTGTCCGGGTTTTGGTGTCAGGGTGGTGCACGGGCATTGTGTTAAAGGTGGTTTTATAGGGCCGGCACCTTGGGTTAGTTTGCAAGTTCAGTGTTACTAACACACACACAACATCTAACATTCTCTGAACATGAATTCTTGACAGCTGAAGGTTATCAATCGCAATATTCCTATACTGAATAATAGCCCATATATAAAACATTATATGGAAGTTGTTGCAAGTTCAGTGTTACTAACACATAACAAGCTCATACAATGCTAACATTCTCTGAACATGAATTCTTGACAGAAAGTTACATCGCATAGCCCTATAATGCATAATATATATAAAAACATTCTATATGGTGTTGTTTTGCAATTATTGCCAGGGTTTCAGTGGTTCCTAAACACATACAATGTTAACATTCTCTGAACATGAATTCTTGACATAAGGTTAGCATCGCATTAGCCCTATATAACTTAAATATCGGCCTATATAACACATTTATATGGGGTGTTGCAAGGTCAGTGTTACTAAACAGATACACTGCTAACATTCTCTGAACATGAACTCCTTTGACAGAAGGTTAGCATCATAGCCCCTATAATGCATAAATATATATAAAACATTATTTGGGGTGTTTGCAAGTTCAGAGTGCAGGGTTCAGTGTTACTAAACACATACAATGCTAACATTCTCTGAAAATGAACTCTCTTGAGACAGAAGGTTTAGCAATCCGGTCATATAGCCCTATAAGACTTAAATATAGGCCTATTAAAACTTTTTATATGGGTGTTTTGCAAGTTCAGTTTACTAACCAGATACAATGCAACATTCTCGGAACAGTGAACTCCTTTGACAGAATGTTAGCAAATCGTCATAGCCCTATAAGGCATAATTATATTAAAACATTATATATGGTGTTGTTGCAGTTCAGTGTTAAACTAAACACATACAAGCTACATTCTCTGCCATGAACTCTCTTGACGAAGGTTAGGCATAATTGCATAGTCCAAAAAGGCATAACCATATATAAATATTAACGACATATTTATCAGAATACAGCATTTGAATTTGAATTCTCAATCCCAATAAAGGGAGAGCGAATTAAAAATCAAAATTAGACCCTTCTGGTAATGACGTCGTTACTCTGAGTTTCAACCCCCGGTGGGCACTCTAATGAGCATGATCATAATCCCATATGCCTAGATTGATAACAGACTAATAACTTCGCTGAGCACTTTGTGTGTGTATTGGGTGTTGGTGTTAAGAGGTGGTGTTGGGCTGAGACTAATATTCGTCTCACACAAAAAAGTGTTGGGTGGGTAGATGTTTGGGGAAGTGAGACTTGAACATTCAATGTTACTAAACATACACAATGCTATAACATTCTGTCAACTTGAACGATCTTGGGACAGAAGGTTTACTTAGGGTATGAGGATGCGCGCTACTTAAGAAGCTAACTTTCTGTCTCTAGACACACGTTTCAGCTTCATTGGGGCTGACATAATCTAGTCCTATGGCTCGGCCGAAAGATCCTCTTTGAGCTGGAACCCCACATGGTTGGGGCCCTTTTACCAGTTTTTTTAAAACATGTAAAAATAACTATTCCTGATTGGCCCCACAAACTAAAAATTAGTATAACACAAGTCACGTTATATATCCGGATTAAATTTTGATGATGGTTTTCAAGGCCCGAAAATCAATACGAGGCTTTTAATTATTAACTATAATGGGCCTTTTGGCTTAAGAAGATTTCCAGGATTGGGGGGCCCACCGGGAAGTGCCGACGTGTGGAGGTCGGTGGAGGCAGTGGTGGCACCATTGCAAGGGTGGGGGGGGGGGGGCATTCCCCCGCACCATTTGTTTTCTGTTTTATCAGTACAAAATACCGTGTGTCGCCTACGCCACTGGGAGGGGGAACTTTTGGAATTTGATATTTTGGTTAAAAAGTGTTAAGATTATTGGGGGGGGGGGGGCTCACGGGTATTGTGGCCCCCCCCACCAAATTATTGGGGGTGCCCAGCCCCCCCCAAGCCCCCTGCTTCCTAATCCTATGTATGTCGTCATTCCATCAAAAGATTCTGTTTTTTCTGATTGGACTAGCCCTAATTAGTCCCCGCGGGCTAAAAATGAGTCTAGGTATCACCTGGAATGAAAGTTTATCTCATGTGGTTTTTCTAGATCAGAATTTTAATGCAGGATAAGAATATGTTATGTAAAAGGCCGAATCCTGAACTCATCCTCAATGAGGGGGTTATTTCCGGGAGTCCCAAAAAAAATTAAGAAAAACATATTATGGTAAACATATGAACAAATAGGAATATCTGACCGTGTAATGACCTTATAATTAAGGTTATTCAGGTATTTAAGTATAATGTACATGATGAGTAAGAAATAGGGTAAATAAATTGTAAGGGGGGGTCACTAAATTACCCCCTTATTAAGAAAAACATGAAAATTGCTTAAAAATATACCAATACCACAATTAGGAAGTAAGTAATTTGTTCAATCCAGAACAGTAGTTCAGGGATAGTAGAAGCTGGTGGGAAGGTCTGGTGAGGTGGCAAAATTCAAGCCATGTGGTGGCAGACATGGGGGGGGGGTGCACTTTCAATGTGCGACATATTGCCTATAGCCAGATGTACAAATAGCTTTCGTGTGAGTAACGTTTATCTCATGTGGTTTTTCTAAATCAGAATTTTATGAGGAATAAGAATATGACGGACACCAAAATTGGAGGTTATTGTTTCCGGGGGGAGGGGGCAAAAATACTATATGGTACATATAAACAATAAAATATACTGACCGTCTAGCGACCACAAGAATTTAAGATATTCGGTATTTAAGTATAATGTACATGATGGTAGTAATTATACAAGGGCAAATAAGTTGTAGGGGGTCACTAACCCCCCCCCCCCATATTAGAAATCTCCTGAAAATCCTGAAAAAAAAACCATACCCCATTTGGAACGTAAATTTGTTCAATCCTGACCTA
>JAMKCH010067703.1:0-59987 GCA_023653785.1 Ophioderma brevispina | reverse complement strand
CCATCCGCTTTAAGCACTGATATCAAAACCATTCAACATGGCCTAGGATTTTAATTCTCTTAATCACGTTATTTTCTCCTTCTTCGTTTTTTGCCTTTTTTTGGGGGGGAGTCTTTTCTTTTTGGCGATTCTACTATTTTTCTCATTTTTTATGTGAACAAAAAAAAATACAATGATTCCCTCAAAATAAAAGTTCTGAAAGCCATTTCTTTAAATGGGTATATTTGAATTTGTTAACTTTGAGAAGGTCGACAATTTCATTTCACACAGGAGAATGAAATTCATCACTAGTGTTCCACCGCCTTGCGACGTCACGTAGTTGCCGCGCTCACTCAGACGATCATCATTCGTTTCCTCGAATGTGATACGGCCAACTCAATGTTATATATACGTCAGAAATGATAAGTTGACACGAATCTGATGTGATTTTGTTATGGAAATAACGTATAGGCGAAAGAAATGGATAACAAAGCGGGCGTAGCTAACTATCGTAAAAGGAACTTGCTGTGAATGGGACTCGAACCCACAACCTCTCTGTAAGTACTAGAGCGCGCTAACCAATTGCGCCATCACAACTTGATGGGTTCTATTCGAGTTTCTACATCACTAGTGTTCCACCGCCTTGCGACGTCACGTAGTTGCCGCCCTCACTCAGTACTTTTTTTTTTTTTTTTTTTTTTTTTTTTTTTTTTTTTTTTTTTTTTTTTTTTTTTTTTTTTTTTTTTTTTTTTTTTTTTTTTTTTTTTTTTTTTTTTTTTTTTTTTTTTTTTTTTTTTTTTTTTTTTTTTTTTTTTTTTTATATATATATATATATATATATATATATATATATATATATATATATATATATATATATATATATGCTAATTAACTGGTATCATTCTAGATAGAAATCAGCATATCAATAATATATGACGAATTTTAGTGCTAACACAAATCGGACATTTCTCAACTGGATCTGTATGACAGACAATATTAAGATTCGTGTTGGTTCTTTTTAAATATTTGAAATTTAGCAAACAAGCCATGAATGCATATAAAGACATCGTCCTTCATGGGATCCCACAGAACCAATATTTTGTGCCACAAAGCACGCTCAATTCTCGGCGTATTGTAGTTTCTAATATCAACTAAAATCGTATTTTTTTCTCTCTGATTTTTGGTTTTCTTTATCTCGTTTTCTCTCTCTCTCTCTCTCTCTTTTGCGTTTTTTTTTCTTGTTTCATCGCCCTTTCGTTTCTGTGTTATTTATCTGTTTGCTGTTTCGTTTTCTTTATTCTGCTTTCTTAAATCCGTTTTCTTTATCCTTTGTTGTCATTCTTTCCTTTTATATTTTTTTCTCTCTCTCTGTTTTACTCTCTCTCTCTCTCGCTTTATTGTTGTTGTTGTATTTTTTTCATGATGTACCTTTTTTTCTCTATAAAAGACAAAATCTACAAAGCCCAAGCTTGCGTTATTTAGATGTTTTTTGTTCTTTATCGAGTAGTCACCTCTTGAAGTCGTGCAAATATGTCGTCCCTTTTGGGAATATTCCGAAGGAGCAATCGGTTTGGTGTGACGCGTTAATTTTCTAGAGCACACGGACAGATGGGTCCTTCCAAATGTTGTGCGATTAAACCTATTTCAATTTGCAATAAGATCGCCAGAGGATTTGTGGGGAATAGAGACATTTATGTGAGTGAGAGAAGGGAAAGGCGTAGCCTGAACTTTAAATGAAGAAATTTATTAAAATAATGCGAAATTTTTGAACGGAAGCGAAATTGGGAATGCGATTATTTCGCCTAAAAAAATTGAATACCTCCACCATTCCCCTCGCTGGCGTAAACAATGATCGTCCCTCTTATAATAAATTGTATTACATATCATCAAATTGCATTACGATACACTTTCACTGCTTTATGTTACACTGTGTTGTGTAACATTGCATTACATAACATTACATAAATTGTTTTACAGTACATTACATTACATTGTATCACATACATTACACTGCAATGAGTTACATTAATATTAATTTTATTTTATCATTATTATAATACATCACATTACATTATGTACATTATTCTACAATGCAATACTTTACACTGCACCAAAATATATTATATATATATCATTACATTGCGGTATAATTATTTTGAATTGTGTTTGTTTGCTACAGAAACGGATATGGTATGATATATTAAATCATATCATCAAACCTTATTACTTACTTAAAGGTGCTTGTTCCGATCGTCTTTGGACCCCCCTGATTTACCCGGAAGTAGTATCAATATTGATATCAGATGAAAGGCCGTATTTTCTCATTGTCATCCTGAAATTTCAGCTTTTAAATGCATTTCTTTCTCAAGATACATATAACAAGACGAGTCCTTAAAAAGGACAATCTTCTGCATTTTAGTGCACAATTTGTGAAATGAAACAACAAATTGAGTTTTGTATCACTATATTGTAATGAATACTATGCAAGGCATCAATCATAATGATCAACCTTTATTGTGAAACAAAAGACATACAGTTTCATGTTACTTTTTCTGATACATCTGGTATTATTTTGAAGTAGAAATCACATTGCATGGAACACCAAGCTTCAGTTTACCATACTTCCCTTTTAAAGGGAACTTCTTATCTAGTGTAAAGGCCAAATCACTATTGTGTAGTAATACCTGTCATTTTTTTTTTTTTTTTTTTTTCGGGTTGATGCAAAGGGAATTAAGTTTGATGATGTTCAATTTAGTGTTGGTGAAAAATTCAATTAGTGATGCGCGAAAGTCTTCGTCGTGAAGCTGGTGGTTAAATGGCAGTTCGTATATAGCAGGACGAGTCCTTAAAAAGGACAATCTTCTGCATTTTAGTGCACAATTTGTGAAATGAAACAACAAATTGAGTTTTGTATCACTATATTGTAATGAATACTATGCAAGGCATCAATCATAATGATCAACCTTTATTGTGAAACAAAAGACATACAGTTTCATGTTACTTTTTCTGATACATCTGGTATTATTTTGAAGTAGAAATCACATTGCATGGAACACCAAGCTTCAGTTTACCATACTTCCCTTTTAAAGGGAACTTCTTATCTAGTGTAAAGGCCAAATCACTATTGTGTAGTAATACCTGTCATACATTGCTAGTTTTACTATTGCTGTACAAAGTTGTGCCTGTTTACCACACATGAAATATTAGTCTGCTTAATGAAATAGTTCCATGCTATCAGTGGTAAAATATACATACAAACAATGTAATTCTGTGACCACAAGATATATTTATAAATTGGAAGTATTATTTTGGATATAAATTGGCTATAGAAGTCATTCTACAGTTTAATTTGTCAAGCAAAATTTTGCAATCTGACCCAACCAATCAGAAAAAACTGTTACATAGCTACCTGTAGGTTAGGACTAGTCTCATTTAGTGCAAGCCGGGAATGTCACTATCACTAGTGGTGCAAGTAGGGTATATCACTGACCATGGCCATGCATGGAAATATGAGACTCTTGAAGTCAACAGGCAGTATCAGTAACAGCTGAGAAGTGTAACACAATAAGAACTGAGTACCACTGCATGAGGGTTTGGTCAATTCAGGATTATCTTCTGCCTGGCAGAAGAAAAAAAACTACCGTTTTAATGGTTAACCATCAATATTAGCACAGAAGTGAATAGGGCGTTGCACTATGCATTTATGCAACTTTGTTTCCCACGGTACTTAATGGTCAGTGTGTACAAGTGTCAAGCTCCCATATCTAATAGAGAACAGGATAGACAAAAATCGGAACAAGCACGTTTAATAAAAAAAAAAGACCACGTGTCACCAAGCGGTATAGACCATATACCTGTGACGTAAACATTGCCCTCTCGGTAAATCAACCTAGATGCTATAAGTCCAGAATCAGCCCACCTGTTGTACTTGCGCAACATTGTACTTATACCAGCTGAAACACAGGAGTGGTATTTCGATCGTTGTACCGCCAAGATTGATTCCCTCTATCAAGTCTATGCATGGTGGTTTATTAGTACAAGAAAATTGTTTTGGGGCCTAAAAAAATTGCAACAGAAACATTTTTTGTGTTATCATACTTCTAAATTGTCACAGAATAATTTGACCTCTAATTACATGACCAAATGGTGAAATTAGTGCAAGTATTATATTCCCTGGTCCTTTGGGACTATATGAAGAATTTGGGACCATGTTGAAAAGAATCGGAGCATTCCGAAAATTTACCCAGAATGACCTTGAACCTTTATTGCCGTATAACGATTAAACTATAGCCTACAGATAGCGGGCACAAACTATACCTTTTTTAATCCTTAGGACATGGCCAAAATGTTTGTATAGATTTCAGTACAATTATACCTACTTTATATATCCCTCTGTACAAACCTTTCCCCCTGCAAATACATGTTCTCCGCGAATTATACTTCTAGACTTTTTATATGTTATTCTCTTATCATTTCTAAGTATAACAACACCAAAATCGTTTCTGTTGCAATTATGTTGAGGTCACACTATTATTTTATTTAATTGTACTAGTGAGATAATAGCTAACATGGATGCGGCCATCATTTCCGTTTTTTTTTTCATTTTTGTTCTTCTTATTAGTTAAAGGTCCATGGCCCGATCGCTAATAGCCTCGTCCCCAGAAGCCCCAGATTTTACCGGAAGTGGTCAATATTTTGATATAAGAAGAAAGCTACTATTTTTCTCATTTACCCTGTGAAATCTTAGAGCCAAAGAGTGTTTGGTTTGGAAGTTATGAGCAAAAATGTGTCCCATTTTGGTCGACCAATATTAATTTTACACGGTACTCTATGGGGCTTACAAAATCACGTTTTTAGCTCTCGCATCAAAACGGATTGAAATATCGACACGAAACTTTACAGAGGGGGTTTTGGAGTGATGGCCAATCTATCAAGATGAAAACTTTATATCCTTGAATCGGGCCATCCCCCTTTAATTAATTTATTGTAATATTGCCACTGTTGAGAATTCTTTCAACACAATTCATCACAAAGGTCGACAACAAATTAGCGTCTTATTTCCCTTTAATAGTGATCTGTTACCTTAGCTACATGGTTAAAATGCTAGACAGGAAGCGAATTGGAAATGTAGGAAAATTAAAATGGGAAACGAATCGACTTCGTTGCAATTATCTCATTGGAGAAAGGTGACTAAAAATCTACTATAGACCGTATTCAATAGCCAGCCATGTTGGTGGACAAGATAGACGCATTCCAGTACTACAATACATTCACCTGTCAATGATCCCTGTGCAATCGCTAAACATGGATCGATTGACAGCTTAATGTATTGTAGTCCTGGAATGTATGCATCTTGTCCACCAACATGTCTGGTGGCTGACGTCATATTGAATACGGTCTATTCATTGTTTCGACTATTGTGCCCAGAGAATACCACTGATTTAAAGGAATACTGTGACCATAATGAACAGAGCTGAAAAAAAAAAGATTCAAACACAATACTTTCTTAATACTGTCGATAACTGTGAGACATAGCTTTTGTATTTTCTTCGATTTCAAAACACAATCAGTACGTTTCTTCAAAACGTACATCATTTTCCAAGTTGAGTTTTTTTGCATTTAAGTTGTTGTAATAAAATTCCCTGTAACGGTAAAATCGAAATATTAAATTCGTAATATAAACGTCTGATTGTGACTTTGAGGGGAAGTGAGACTGTTATGTATTGTAGGTGGATGCAAAACCGATGCTTACTGATTTTTGTCCTAAATCCAGATCAAGTTTAATTCAGATCAATTTTAATTAGAACTACCTGAAAGTCCTATTTAGAAAGTAAAGAAATACAATGCGAACAATGGAATGGCGAAAGGTCGCCATTGTTTAATGATTTTCTTCAAAGGTATTATCTTTACAAAAATTGGGACTTCTGAGGTCATTTACTGAAGAAATGACAGACAATATTCCTCTCCATTTCGATACCCGCTGTTTCTGCTACATTGGCGTTACAGATCAAACAATTTACTTCTTCTACGACCCTTATAGCCATTGCAACGGCAAGAGACAAAAGTCCGTGCCCTGGAGTATATCTTATCGCTTATACATGGTATAATTATTTAATAAAGGAGCGCATTTTATTTGAAAGACCAAAGGATTACCGATACGATGCGAGCCTAATTGCATGTCAATTGAAATCGCCCTGAAGGTGAATCTTGATTTGCTGAATCGTATTATACTGGATGGATATTAATCACTGAGGTCAATTAGTTTGTAGTTGTTAATATCCTGGACACATTCATAACACCTCTGTGCTTCATTGTAAGCAAGACATACCCAGTGATGAAAGCAGGAGTAGTTGGGAATGTTCGAACTACGTTTTGCAGTATTGTTAAATATTTGCCAAAGAATCTGATATTTGAATATGTTCCAAATAAACTTAGATATTTATAGCACACGTACGTTATTTTTAAAATTATCCATCTTCAAATTCTACTTAAAAACCTGGTAACAATTCTTTCTATTGCTTTCAGTTGATAGGTATGTGACTTTAATCAAGTATTTCATTTATTATCCTTACACCCATTAATTACATAGGCCTCTAATGTCATAATGTTCAGTACCTTTTAATAATGCATCATGAATGGTTTGACATAATTGAATAATTGAAAAGCATTCTAGCAAAACGCATTTGAGATGTGTGGTTATGTCAACAGACGGTATTCATTAATGCCACACGTGACCGCTTATACGAAATGTAAAACCTGACAGTTTCACATACGTATGATTTGCTTGAGTTAGTATTCAACGCTTTGAAATAACTAAGTTATTCAGTACAAATATATTTTCTCTAAGAAACAAAAATATGGACAAACTGCGGTA
This sequence comes from Ophioderma brevispina, assembly GCA_023653785.1. Taxonomy (NCBI): domain Eukaryota; kingdom Metazoa; phylum Echinodermata; class Ophiuroidea; order Amphilepidida; family Ophiodermatidae; genus Ophioderma; species Ophioderma brevispina. Next base: position 53,134 of record JAMKCH010067703.1, on the reverse strand, counting down.
AACACAGATCCATTACAATTACGTAAGTATTTCCCGTAGTTCGTTATTGCTTGAATTTCCCAAAAAAATCAGCCCCGGGATTTAGCCTATGTATCTGACAAGAAAAATTATATGTTTTAAAATCGTTCCAAGAAGTCAAGGTCGTAGTTGTTTTAAAGTTATATTTGGTCTTTGAAGCTATATTTTTGGGAAGCTATGCTTTTTAATGCTTGTATATTATTGCTGTCTGTAGCATTGTCTTTCCCATGCCTGTAGTCAGTATAGGCCACAGTTGCCCTTGGGTTTATGTGTTTTCTTCTTTTGATGAAATAAAGATGATTTATATATATGGAAAAATAAAACATTGTTGCCAGCCAGACGAGTTTTGTATTTGCCCCCCCCCCCAAAAAAAAAAATCAGGAAGAATATCCTTTTTTTCTCATCAAAATAGTAAACTTGTTTTGGCTGAGTTGGATGGTTGTGGAAATACATATTCAACATGGCTAAGACTTCAACGGCAATACCTGAATTTCTTCTTCGAGTCGTTCGTCCAAGGTCCTTTACAATATGTTCAACAAAATGATCCAAAACTTAGATTAGAAGGAGACCAAAACTGGTACTAAGGAATAAGCAGCAAGTAGAAGGGAGGTGATTATTTTTGTCAATGGGTATAATAGCAACAAAGGTTGGCGTATAGTCTGCATACAACGACTTGTCCTCATGTTTTGATATGGCACCTTGTGTAGTGTGTTTTGATATGCTATCCAGAGGCCATCTCTATGGAGATGGCTTACTGGGAAAGTCTGCAACTGTCTAAGAAATTTCCTAATAGATGTTTAACACATTAATATATAAAAATAGGTTGATCTAATGTCATAGAGTCCGCCAAATTATCACAATTACCGCACAACTGAGTACTCTATATCAGAGTTTAGAATCTAAAAAAAGAGGCAATTATACAGGAGCATTATATTCTCTTGGCCGACTGGGAACTCTGGAATAATTATGTGTCTGGAAGGGGGAAAGGGAAATCTGCCTTTTGTGCAAAAGAAATCTCATTACAATGCTCACCATAATTAAACCTCTGGATTATAGGCAACTACTGTTGCTCAAAATTTTAAATTTTAATTTTCCACAAATTTTTTCACGTTCCCTGGGAGGCCACTTGTATTCCCACGGGATTGTATCCCTACTCGAAGGAATAAGCTGAGAATTGTGTGGCAATTCTAATTTCTAATTCAGGTATTGGAGCAAAAACCAAAATTCAGCCTATGTTTTTCGTGTTTATATAAGCAATAATAAAAACCACTTTAAGACATTCTGTACCAAATTCAAGTAAGCAACTCTACTAAGTTGTCTATATGAAATCACTAAATGCACCGCAATTACATGGGTGTCTCAAAATATCTCGTTCCACCTTCACCTGTTTAAAAACATTTGGACTATTTTGGCCCCGCCATATTTCAAGGTATAGTTGTAAAAAGTGGCAGGTATGTGTATTACAAAGCCCCTAGCAAAAACGAAGTAATATCAAACATGGTCAGTAAAAACAATATACGATATTCATTCCTATGCTGATATCAGGAGTTGTGCATTTATGAGAAACTTGTAGATTGATTCGATGTATTTTAAAGCCAAACGTCATCTTAAAACTGAATATGTGGCATGATTCTTACAGAATAAGAAAAAAATACGACGGAAAAAAGGCCGGGATCGTGTTCATTCCATCCCAAGCCTCTTCAAAGATGTTCCACTATAGCATCCGTAGGAGTTGACAACAATGTTTATTGGCGGTATCCTGTTGCATTATTCAGGAAGTCATGGCTTCAAATTCTTCAAAAGAGGATTAGTGTGCGCGTGATCGTTTCCAATACAAACTGTTCCTTAATTCTGGCACCCGTGCCCAAGGATTCCACAGGCACGTCAAGATGCCTATAACAAAACGGTGATAATAGGGAAGGACTTACCCTTTCAACGGAATAAGTACATTATTCCCTTTGGACCTACTATTCATGTGTGCTTATGAAACAAAAGTAGGTGCGAAGGTTATAATGTAATTATGCCGTTGAAGGTGTAAGTCCCTCCCTATCAACCGATGTTGTTTGTCATCGATCCATGTGTGTTAAGGATAATACATTACTAATCACGTCAAGGGGAGTGTTGAACACGCATCAAAACCAGTCGTCCGTTGGGCGCTGACATTTGAATATTGAACGGAATAATTATCAGTTTGGGGGCTGTATTGTATACACACATAATGTCAATTCGATCCAAAACAATCCGCCAAAATATCCGTTGTTGGATGTGGGTGTATTGGGTGGTTAAATTTGTCCTACCCATGGCCTACCCACAACGAATGAAATGACAACATCAGTCGTTCTTGATTTAAATAAACCGCCTTAATGAATTACATCGTTCACCTAAGCGCGCCATTTGCATATGAGGAAAAAAGAGTATCTGAGCACAATGATACAGGTACACTGTTATTATACCTGGCCACCTCTAACACATACATTAATTGTATCACTACCGATTAGTGTAATGCAAAGCGGACCCACAGTATGTGGAAGAAGCGGAGGAAGCCATTTGCGTTCTAATGTTGGTACTCTAGGTTTCTTGTGGCGGAACCAAAAAATGCGAGACGGTGAATTTCTAAAGATTACGTAAAGTTTGCCTCTCTATCTATATAGAACCTGTATTTGATCCACAGGATCTTGTTCGCGGGATTACTGGTATTGTTTATTCATAGCATAGATGAAACGCGCCTTAAGCGTTTTAAGCTGTGAACACCATGCCCATTAAAGACGAGTACTTGGTACCGGAGTTCACCATTTATGTTATCGGGTAGATTGACCGATTGGTCAGAGCATGGCCCCTCTGGGAATAAAGAGTCTGGGGCAGTTCAAATGCCATTACTGGCGCCATTACTTGCTCTATAGGACAATAGTAAGCAGAAATATACGTGCTTTGCTCAGGTATCGGGAAAAAAATTTGTCGATGGAAAATATTACTCCATCATGCTTTGTGTTAAAAAAAATGAATTTGGAAAATGAATTTATATAATCTTTCATTTGCATGACGGAGAATGTATTCTTTCCTAAGGCGCCGGTTACATTTACTTTGTAACCATAGAGATCATTTCACAAAAGGAGCAATTATATTTTGCATCAGAAAATCTTTATTAGGACAACGTTAGTTGTTATGATTTAGTCAAAATTTAAATATGTCCAATACAATATGAATATGTCTAGCGAGGAGTAAAGGAGTAAATGTTTGAAGGGGGATTATATTGATATTATAAAAACTAAAGTTTTGTTTGGGTGGTGACATATTCCTCCTTCATTTGTTCATTGATGTGATAGATAGAAAAAATAAAACGAAACAACCTAATTAGGAGCATTTGAAGTCCTGCTTTTTTAGAAGGAAGTTTTGTTCTATATCAGAGCAAAACTCTTGTTTTCTTTAAAGGCGATCCAAAACCGCTCTTAACAACTACCTTGAGTCATTTAACGTTTCATGCTAAATTACCTAAGTTACTAGTGCTTTGTGGGCAAAAAATGAGGTCAAAAATCAGGGGTTTTATTGTGTTAAGAAGGATTTTGTGGATCCATCGATGTGATTGAGTGTGAAAATTTCCAAAACTGGTGCATGAACTCAAAACCACCCTAGAGAAACCCCTTGTACACACATACAACTCTACGTCTGCGAGAAGCCTGTAATATTTTAAAAGAACTTTTTAAAGAAGTGAACCATTTGGCAATATTTTAGGTGGTATTACTGTCCAATCCTGAGTTACGACCCAACACATTAAAGACAAGATATCGAGTCAGTGCTTATGCACAAGAAATAGTGTACCGCACCAGGGCGCCATTTTTGTTATTTCATTTATATTAATCTCAATCTACACTGTAAAACCGGCCCCCCATAAAAATTTAAGCTTGGTGCATTGCCTAAAGTGAACTCGAGTAGCGATGTGAAATAGGAGTAGGTTAAACGACCGTCCTCCACCTTACAAGTCAAGTCCTGTCTTGGTCTATTAAAAAAGGACAGTTTCAAGATGGTACAATACATAAGTGAGCGAAGTCATCCTTTGAGACTTATTTCAATCAGCTTGGCTGCAGTCGGTCGTGTGCAGCTTGTGCAAACGTCATGAGTTTGTATACATCGATAGCTCGGCGCATTTTCCCATAATAATCAGGACTTCTTAAAGGGGAGAGTAGTATTACTCTTTTTATCTATTTAGTTGTTGGTTATTTGATTTCTGCGGTTTGTTTTTAAGTTTAAGATTAGTTTTGTAATTTCGTCCTTGTCAATAACTCATATTGGGAAAAAATTACTGATCGCAGTGACGTTATATATGGTTACAGGACACAAAGACGTAATAGCGGGGGGGTGGCTAGCAGAATATTTGTTATAATAAACACAGATCGAGTAAAATGTTCAGTGATTAAATGTGTAGACATACTGACAGGGACCTCTGAAACGTGATTCTTGAGAACCGCAAAATGGTGCGTTAAGGAGGGTGATCTAGACGAAGTTACACAGGGGGTTCAATTTTTTTTAAATTGATCCAGTTCATGTTGAAAACTATACCAGGTAATTTTGCTAAGCATAAGGATTCAAAAAAAAGGTAGGGTTTGTACATCTTGCAGCATAAGTTCTGGAGTATGCTATAAAAACAGCAAAAATCAATAAAATGTTTAATTTTCAGTGAAAAGGGGAAAAGAAAACAGCAAAATTCATCGATATGAATTTAAAATGGTTGCAAATTATTGGAGCTCATCATAGGATCAAAATAAGAACTAATTTTGAGTGTGTCAAATGTTTACATACCAAAAATAGGTCAAGCCCCATTTAAAGCATTGGACGTAGGACATTGCAAACAGAGAACAGCTATCTATTGCCACTCGTAGTTAAATAAAACAGATACATATTACTATTTCTACTAACTACGGTATAAGAGGTTCCAGAAACAACCCACCGTACTTTATTAATAAAATAGCCAAATTAACCTTTAAGTGTCATTATTTAACTGAACAAATGCAAACGTCATGCAGCTTACATGCGCAAATAAGAAGGGATTGTTTTCGTCTCCGTGGGGAAGATACTCTTCCGCCAAGCGTTATATATGACAGAAAAATTTGAACAGGACAAGGCGTGCACTTGTACTATAAAGTTCTAACTGCTATTTTGCAGTTTTTTGGACGTATTGCCAAAAGATTCTCTAAATTATCCGTTTTAAAGAATATATATTTTGTTTTGGTTTCTTACTTCTTTGATACATATACAATTTGTCAATGCCGGTAACATGTTCAGTAATTTACATGGAAGTAGAAGCTGCCATGGTTTCATTTGCTCTATGTGGATGAACCATTATGAGAGTGGTAATTCCCAGGCAGATTGCAACTGTGTTTGATATTCGTTATTTACGTTCACCTGACTGCATGTTGAGTGCATATATCGAATAAAAATTATATCTGATACAGTAGTTAAAAAGAAACACTTGTATTTTTTTTTCATTTAGCCCTCCGTTAATTTGTGACGGAACATAAAACAAAGCTGTAAGTAGGAGTTCATTCGTAACCACGAGTTCATGTTTAAATCAAGGGTAATACCATGTTCTAGGTAACATTGAGCTTTAACATTAACCAATAGATTAGGAAGAAAAGGGGATAGTAGAAATAATTGCGCTGATAAAAAATACAAATACAATAAAATGACTCAATTTAAAAGAAAGCTTAGCACTACCACACCATGGAATGGAAACCGTTTAGTATAAGAGGTTCGAAAGTATCTGAAAATCAACATTGACACTTGATCTAATATGGACTGGAACAAGCATTTTCTGATTTAGTCTTATAACACGCTTTGTATTTTACGAACCTGCTGAGCTGTGTACTCAGTAGGACTCGCAAATCGCCCCACATCAGCGCTTTAAGGTGTTTGTAACTATGATTATATAGGACATAGTCCTTTCTTCTAAATGAAAAATTGGGAGGTGGGAAAAAAGCATAAAAAATTGACTTGTAGTGCAATGTGTGTCATTTTCCGCTCATGTAGGATGTTTAAATACAATATTCTCATTTTTGATGTTATAGACACAGTGATCGAATGAAACTTGGTTAAAAAAGTTTATTATTCGATCTTGCTAGATCAACGTGCTCTTCCAAAAAATATTAATCAAATGGGACAACAGCCACCCCCTTTTTGGATGTCCATTTTGCGCGCAGAAAATTCGCGCTTTGTTATCTTTCAACGTTTTGCTTCCTTCATTGAGTTTGACGGAATTAGCGCAAATATCGAGTTTGAAGAGCAGACGACAGGCATCAGTGATCCCAATCTTCCCGTAGTCATGAAATGCACGGACAACTTTGTGTCGTGTGCACATTAACGAAGTGCTTGCGACTTGACTGTTCCGAGTTTAATCAATATCACTATGATGATGATGATGACGATGATCGATGTTAATGATAATGATGATGATGACGATGATGACAATGACGATAATGATGACGATGATGACGATGACGAGACGATGATGATGGGAGGGCGGGTGGGTAGTGGCTCAGCCATTCGCCTTTCACCAATACGGCCCAAGTTCAATCCCCTGCAGAGCCTGCGTCGTACTGGGCAATTTGGTGTTGCCGATCCATACCCGTGCTCGCAGGTTTCTCCGAGAGCTTCGGTTTCCGCCTGCATCTTTCTAAAAATTCAGACTTCTTCCCATAATGACTTCCTTGTTTCGTTCTGGATTACTCGTTGTGTTGCCACAGCGGCGCCCTGAACACTTCGGTGGATTTGTCGCGCAGTATAAGAAATGGAGATGAAGAAGACAGAGGAAAGAAGAAGGAAGATGACGATTGAAGAAGAAGATGAAGAAAGAGAAGAAGAAGATGATGGAATGATGAATTGATGATGATGATTGATGAACTAAGTAAGATTTACCTTTTTTTTAAACCAGTGGCCATCGGCGATCGGTTAAGTAGATAATTCCCTCTCTTTTTAGTTGCCACTCATAGAGCTCCGTGGAACAATCTTCCGAGTTCTCAGGAAGTCAGAACCGAAAGGACACGCACTGTTTATAGGGCGTTGCAATCGTGACAAAACTTTCCACTTCACGGGTCGCGAAATCAGCTAATTTGACGCTTCCGTTAATGCGTGTTTTACGACTAAAATGAATGGGGAAAATCAACGGCACGGGGATTTGAATCTAGTCTCACCTGCACTCTAACCTGCGCTCTGTTTATTTTATATACTGTGTTTGGCAAAATGGGTTATAGGGGACAGTTTTTGTATGCATGATCAACTGAACTGCCAACCAACTTAAGAACTAATCAATTCTGAAACATATGAGGTAATTTTATTGTCTTGCGTATAAGAAGCTGCTTGTTCTCATTTCTTTTTTCTGTCTAATTAACTTTACATACTATGTATAAATCTTACCTGTGTGTGAAAGGAATATAATCCACTTGGGCTCACGGACTTACACGCAACACTGGGACTTTCATTATTGTCTCTGGAATCGCGCGATCATGTTTCACTTTGTTTTCTTTTACAAGAGTGCCAAGAAAATACAAAAACCAGGAAGGAAAGATGAAAACTAAAGCTTTGTCTCTACACCAAAAGTTTAAATACTATGTTGCTTGTCTGGTCTTCGGATGCTACCTTGTGGAAGGGAAGAAAAGGCGCATGCGCACAAACTTCTTTCGAGGTATCATACAGATGGGATACAATAACATACGCGCCTAATTACCACCAAAGATGCTAGGCGCTAGAAAGCAATGAGGAAGAAGAAACCACCACAGCTAGGAATTCGGAAACACATGGGTCTGGAGAGGTTTTTCTGAAAGAACTAAGAAATGACAGCCTGTCTGATGTACAATGACAGGCTATTCCATAGACATTGGGGGGAATGGTAGAGAAAGCACGATCACCAATGTTTATGGGATCTTGTGGCCCGGGTTTGTGGACAGCTATGTTGCCACCCACAACGAATTGCAAGGAATACGGAGACCTGACGATCTGAGAGAAGCAAAGAAAAGATAATCAGGTTGTGAGGTATGCATGAGTTTATACGTTTGGACCAGAATACGGAATTTAATACGGTCAGAAACAGAAGGCAGCCAATGTAGGCTTTTAGGAGGGAGAAGTGTGACTGCTCTTTGGTTCCATGTAGATTAGTCTTGCACTCCCTTTTTGCAGTTTTGGAGACGCCGAAAATCCCAATCATATATGTTGTTAAAATGAGAGCTACAATAATCAAGTCTAGAAAGAACCAGAGCCCCAACAGCATTACTGCCGGACTTAATATCGAGGAACCTTCTGACACGGTTGAGGTTTGCAAGCTGACAATTCAGAGACTTTGAAGTTGCAGTGATGTGATTAGATATTGCCGTACTATGATCAAATTCCTTGTCGATGGAGAAGAATGGGTCTCAGTACCATCCACATGGAGAGTCAAGTGCCTTAGTTGTTCATAATGATGATGAGAACAAGCGATAAACAGTTCAGTCTAAGACTGATTATCAGACGTTAGTCTGTATATTGGAATTGGTCTACTTTTGAAAATCCAAAAATGTGCCGACAGAAGACAGTAACTGTGCACGTAGGTACTGCCTTTTACATTGTGAGGAAAATTTGGACTTCTGTCAACGGTTTTGGATAGAGGGAGCGGTGTTATAAATTGGATATGTTATGTGTTGAAGTCTTCTCCAGGGCCGAAAGGCTTGTGTTGTGTTTTGGTGGAGGAAAAAGGTAGATTTTTGGATGAATTCTATGGCAAGTTATTTCAAGAAACGAAGTACATCTAGAGACTTGCCAATGTGGAATATTCCATGTTCCTAAATAGGGGGTATCATATTAAGGAAACATATAATGAGTGTGCTCGGAGAGAGTGGGGTGAATAAAAATATAAACTATTGGGAATCTGAAGGCATTTGGGGATAATTTATAACAGAGAACATTTTAGATGTATTACTGAAGAAGAATATAAGTTGTTTTTTTAATTTGATTTGAATTTGAGGGATAGCTGGGTGGGGCAGAAAAACTGTACCCTGATTTGTCCGCCATTTTGAATCTTTAAGAAATATATCTCTCAATATTTGTAGTACTAACGGAAAGCTTATTTTATTAACTATAATTTGTTGCAAAGCCCGTTCACAGGTGAGGTATAAACCGGGCTACAATCGTTTGAATTTAGTCAGTTCACATTAAAATGAACGAAGTGAATGAAGGAAGGTGGGCTATTTATTGAGTGTAGAAATAATGGGGCGATATTTAACCCCACAAGATGTAGTCACAATTTACTATTGTTGTCGTCTATACCTTTCTATACCTTCATCACTCAGGAAAATCATATGAAAAATAAAGTAACTTTATACATGTATCAGTTCTGGAAGAGTTGAATGAAACATACCATACCAAGAAACAAACATAGGTGGCAAACTTTTAAAGTAGAAAATGAAAAAGTATGCTTTATTTGTTAAAAGTGTTTCAAATAAATCTTACGACATCATGGCTTTACACCATAATACCACTTAAATTAACATAACATGGTCATACCCCTATTTTGACTGTGATTCTCTTCGTGACCGCCATGGGAAACCGGCTATCGATTCAAAAGGGACGCTAGCCGCAGTTATACGTACCCAATTAAATGATCTTTGCAGCGATGAAAGCTAATAAGATGTCGACATATATGTTTCTAAAGATACAAAATGGCGGACACAATCAGATCCACAATGTATAAATCTAAAACTCTCATTAGCAAAGGTATCAACAAGTGTCAGCGTCATAAACAAATTAGTAGTTCTTGTCTCTTTTTTAAAGTATAGCCCGATTAAGCCAAACACGAATGGGTTGTCGTATATACCACTATATTCTTGACTGGAAAACACTGCAAGATCGTTTGCCCCAAAAACTTAATAGCGAAATATTCATGCACGCACAGGCATGGCCCAGATTCCCCGAATCGAAAACGACGATACTTAACTTAGAGGCTATTCCCAACTGTATTTTCTTAACTTACACAGGTTAGGCGATTGCCAAAGCAGCTATAAGGAACCAACGACCCGAGCTGAAGCCCAGAAGGACTATAATACTACTAAATTAAGACCGTTATTAAAAATATCAATACCGGCAGATAGGCAACATGGGAATTCACAAATCGGGGGGTGTCAGGGAGAGGCTGGGGTCCGACCAAAAGGTTGGTGGTAGGACGGTGTGTTTGTAACGTGGTTAAGTGATACTTTCTGTAAACGTCTCCAATTTCAATTCATGCATTGATTTTGCTTTTATTATTGCTTTTTTTTGATTCTCGTACTGTTTTATGCAGCGTTCCTTTTTCAACCCTGCGTTTCCTCTTGTATTTATGTCTGCGTAGTAGTAGATTTTTTTATACAAATTGAGTTCCTTGTTTCGAGTTTGTTTGCTTGCTTTTTGTTTGGTTGTGCCATTGATTTTGTCTTACAAATTGTATAATAATTGATAACTATACCATAATTGTTTTCAGATGATGACAATAGATTTAAATGAGTATGAGTACGACCAAGCTTTGGGTACGTAGGACTTGTGAGATAATACCTAGAGTTTTTGAAAGGCATCTTAGAGGGCGTTTCACTTAACTCAACCGGCGGACCGTGGCGGTTGAGCGTGTTTCATTGACGTAGAAACAGCTCCAATTGTATACCGGAAGTAACCAGATAGCACCCGGTAGGAAACTTTTGAAGCCACCCCTTAAAACATGTTGTGCTCTTATTCTGTAATGTTAGTTACGGGTGGAGCGGTAAACAATATAGGTAGTTGCCTATAGAACTTTTCAAGTAAACATCGGAAATGTGGTAGAAAAATACAACGACGCGGGCAATCCTTATTCGCTTGCCGTACATTTACGAGCGTGCAGTGACGCGATTACGCAGAAGCGAAATGATGCAAGAGGTGCGTGTGATGACCCGTTATTATAAACTTAAACGCTAATCGGGGTCCTCATGTTGGAAAACTTCGTTTTGAAGGCTATTTGGTTACCATAGTAATCATTATGACCCTTGTATTCCGGAAGTTTCGTAACCTGACCATCTGACACCTTTTTTCTTACCCACTTATGAATTTGAAACCTTCACGGAAAAAAGCACCAGGTTTATTACGTTATGGTTCCTAATTCATAAGTGTAGTGTCTGTCAGAAAAAGTGTGTCAGCAGATGGGTCAGGGTATTACGGAAAATCCATGTCGTGCGGATTCACGTCCTTCTCATAGAGTAACACCAACTACTTATCCCATTGTGATGACCATGAAGGAATACCCAGCAATAGCACCAGCTTTCATACAGACCCCTTCCAGTGTCTTGATTGCTGATGAATTTACACTGTGTTTGGTCGCTCGTCATGAAACGCAACTCAGCCAGTGTGGTCACTAGGGTACTACTTTTCAGAACCTATACAAGAATTCAACCGGTATACCATATTGGTTACAGATTTCTTAGCCACTGACTTCCCTTAATTTTCAAGACTAGCACCGATCACTTTGGAGACGGAAAGTAAGTTCACTGCCCAATTTAGTAGACGTTATTAAAGGCGTCAATGCCGCCGGATAGACTAGACAATTCCGAGTTCCAGGGGCTCTAAAACCTGTCCCATATATCGACAGAAAAAATATTAGCTTGAATAATAAAAGGCTGAACTGCGACTATACAAAAGCTGCAGTGTGCGTTATTTGGGGGGAAATTCTCTTACATTGTGAAGCCCCAAGGTCAAAGCAAGACAATTTAATTTACGCCAGACAAGAGGGATTCTTTTTTTTCAGCGGACGGAAGATGTTCCATGTTTGAATGTATGTGTCGAAGCTTTGGGGACGACGTTAAACGAAATAGTAAAATTCTTCGGTGTGGGGCAGCTTGAATGGATACATTTTTTCAAGTAAGCGTATTAAGGCGTAAAATGAAAAAGTAACAATAAATGACACACTTTTCGGAATAGAAAGGTTCAAAAGCACATAGTTATCGGAGCAATAAGTCATATAGAGGCGCAATTCGGTTTGGACATTAGCCTATTATTGATTATGAAGAGAGAGGTTGCGATAAATACTAGGATCGGTTTCCCACAATTCATAATTGTAAATAGCCGCGAGACAACATAATCAACCGCAACGTATACTGACACGCACGCGTTTGATAATTCAGGAAGAGGAAAACATTACGATCGAAAATTCCACCCTTTACCATCTATTTGGTCATGGAGACCCCCTCGCTTATATTTTTTTTTTCGTTGAATTCCTTCTGTTAAAGTCTTTGCACATTTTGACGAGTGCCCCCAATTTTTAAAATTTGATATTTTGCACAGTTACGTTGGTAATTTACTAGGAAACAATACCTGCGAAACGGAAAGGAAATGTTATATTTATCACAAAATAAGCGATTTTGTAATTAGACTTGGGATCCCAGATGGACTTAACGGCAGAACCTGGAATGCTACTTTTATGTCTCCATCGTGTCCATGAGAAATAGTGCCACCTCGAGGAAATAAACTCTACACCTGACTTGCCTGAACTATTAAAACCGGTACATGGCGACTATTTCCCGGCTATTCACATTGGAAGGCCGTTTCAGCAGCAGTTGAATTATAATCGGGGAACCGATAATTAAGTATTTCTAGTACACAATTAATGTTGTGACACATAGACATTTGCGAGCAACCATTCCCAGGTATAGTTTACTAGCCAAGTTACCAAATGCAACCGTGTAAAAATCTCCAAATTTTTGAAAAATGGGGGCGCTCTTCAAAAAAAGTGTATTATGGCTTTAATTTCAAGTGTTCCGCGCGTGTTTTTAAAGTGGGGTCTCACCAAAAAGATATATTGAGAGCCATATGCAAGCACATGCTTATGCAATGATATCCATATCCCTAAAAAAATTTAAACCAAAATCAGAAATCAAGAATTTAACTAACCTGGGCTAAATGTTTTGATGCTAGTAAATTTTCACCAACAAATAAAGCTTGTCAAAACTATTTCAGTGATTTCCATTGATTCTCTAGTACCACTCTGCTCAAGTCGATAATGTATTGTGATGTCATTGTCCTAGTGAATGGTAGCAGTGACATCATACTCCTTTGTGTAATTGCAAGTAAGATTAACTGCAGCAAAAATATAGAACCTAGCTTTATATTTTTAGTGCAAATTTTCAAATATTCAAACCTTTTTAGGTATGTGGAATCACTTTGCTGCCCAATCCATCGCAGTGTCCCTGTCGATCGTCCTGGATCAGTGGCGGATGGTGTGAGCAGTGGTCGTCCTCTACTTCGAGCCTAGAGCGGTTTGTGGACAGCCCATCTAGCAAGCCCAAAGGCTGTGACCTTGATAGGAAAGCATGGGTCAACCTCGGCAGACTCAGAGCTGGCGTTGGTCGTGCAGGGGACTTCCTTCGCGGGGTAGGAGTGGAACTTTCACCAAACTGCGATTGTGGAGAGCCACAAACCATTAGCCACATCATAGATGACTGTGAGGTCTGCGGGTCCCCAGGAGGAGTTCCAGGCCTGATTAGCCTGGATGATGAAACTATCGGCTGGTTAAAGACGGATCTTCCACTGTGATTTTGGACTTGCACGCACGAACGAACGAAGGTATGTGGATTTGATTCCATTAAGTATGAGCTTGTATATTATGGCTTCAATATAATTTCTTGCGATACCTCAACTTTAAGCATTTGTGACCTGCTCACAAAACCATTCTGAGAAACCGGTAAGTCCCACAGATATAGATATAAATGTATGAGATACGGCCTCAATCAATACGCCTACTCACCTCCATTTTTTGCATAGTTACCGCTCCTTGAATCATCGCAGGCGAGTGATTTTGAATGGAGAGGCGAAAATATAGGCGAATGAGAAAGACGTATGTACATCCAATTGCAATCTCTTTAAATGTAATCATGTGCCCTGAAGTCGAAACAAAGCCTGTGTTTATTCTTCAAAATTACTGGATAGGCTTTTACGATGGGCATTCATAACAACTGAAATAATTCGAACGGACAAGTTTGAGAAACTGTCAAGCATCCGTCAGGAGTAGCTTTGACTTTATCAGGAGAAATGAACCAAATGGAAGACATCACTTGCCTTCTGGTGGCTCTGAAAAGAGTCATTCACTGAAGACTGTCCCTGTCAACAGAGAACAAACTTATCTGCTACTATCAGAATAGTATATCCAAATCCAATGGGGCAAGTGAAATCTATAAACGAGTCTGTTTATAGGATATTGGATATTTAAAAAGTTAGGTGTTATTTTCTTTTAAAACAGTTGTGATGTTTAATAGGAAGCGCATAATTTCTGATTTTACTTGTAATAAATAAATGATGTGAATGTATACAGTAATGAATGCACTTTGTATTGTTACATCGAACAGTTGCCAGTAAGCAGTGAATAACTATTTATTTATTTATGTCTTATTTAGCCTGGGTAGATCATTCAATGTTCAGACACTGCTTTCCAATGATGCCCAGCATGGATCCAGGACGTATAACTCTCAACGAATAAAATGAAAATGATGATAAATGTTTCTGTATTGTTCACATATCATTTACCAAATGCAACCTGTATTATGGGGGGCTTGACCGTGTGTACCGTGTCATATTTTAGAGTCGTCCGGTCGTTTTAAAGTCCGTCGGACGCTAAGGTTTTAAGTCTGAGAGTCCCTGCGACACTAAGTTCAACGTTTCATTGTCTTTGGGACTCCTGGTTTTAAAAATGGAGCGTTCCCATAGGACTGCTGTGTAATAAGTGGTGTTTGTCCGTCGGACACGAAGGTTTTAATCTGAGAGTCCGACGGACACTAATTTCCACGTTTCTGTCCTAGGCTCATGGGTTTAAAATGGAGCGGCCCATAAGGACTTAGGGTTTAAGTGTAATATGGGTTAAAATCATATAAGCAATTACCATTACTTATTCCATTTTTCTGTGAATTCTGCAGAGTTCTCACAACTGCCGCCTCAAGTCTTGTCTTCGGTATCCCAGGCAATGCGATGCCTAACAAGATCAGTATCAGGCAGGTCCTATAACCAGCATAATTACAGGCTCACACACTGCCAAAGTCCTCATCATCTGCCTAACCCTTGACCTCAATTCCATACTTGATTCCAGTCCTCTCGATGCATATTTTGTATTACCACAAATCAAGGAGATTCCTGAGCCCCCATCCCGCCTGACATTGTAGGTATTAAACAATTTCTAAACATACATTAAATTAACATATTAACACATAGATCTATACTTTAAAAAGAACTAAAACGTGCCTTTTACAATGAAATACTGTCCAAAAGGTACAGCATTTGGCTGTAATTTTGAAAATACAGCAAAATACTGCAGATGTTTTTCTATTTTCCAGGCTTAGGTTACTAAATTTAAAGGTGGAACTTTAAAAAACGAATTCAATGAGGTATCACCATATACACTTTATGAATTTTCATTATATGATTCAGTAACTTAAATTACAGGACAAATACTTCAAATTTTCATGAAAATCCCTGGCATACATCCGCAAACCAACCCGGTAAATCAGCTTTTACCGGATTGCATTTCAAATTTATTGCCTATTTAACGTTTGATGTAATGTATATTACACATAAACTGTATATGTTACAGAACATGCCTCGTAAAAAAATGTCGATATGTCTACTAAGGTCAGTGATTTTTTTTCTTCCACAGTTCGACTATAGGAAATTTTGCTTTTTATTTCCTATGTTGGAGGGCTTGACACATGGATCATTTGTCCACTGTTGTTGTCATCTCTTGGATGTTGACTGTTGATGATATTTCTGTGTCAAAAAGGGTTGCCTATAATATCCGCATACTTCGATGGATTTCACCCAAATTGAGTCATAGGTGCAACATGTGATCTCTTTGTTAGATAAGGGCACAGTTCACATACTAAGTTAAAGGTCATGTGGCGGTCAAGTTTTAAGATAGTAAAATTGTAAATTGACCTTCAGATTGAAAATTTGAAGATCAATTGGAACCAACTTGGTTTTATGGATATTATCCGAAACCACATTTATGAGATCAACGTCACACGTCAAGCTGAAATGTCATATGAAGCCTATCATTTACAAACCCCGCCGCAGACGATACTAGCGGTCCGTCATCGTGGCTGCTATTGTTTGAAAATATTTAATTCTAGTAACTTAATTACTTGTATAAGATTTAATTGTCTATTTTTGTAACTCATCGCCATAATATATCCTCTGGTTCAAGAATAGTCTGAACTCATAACCGTCCTTGGAGGGGTGACAATTTGCCGTGGGTCAGCAGATTTCCGCCTACTCCCTGATACTATTGTCCGTTGGTGACTAAATGTGCACAATTTTTTTTTTTTATTTTAGTATTTTGTTGCTTGTTACTTCATTTTCAACCATGTGGTGGTTTTTACGTTGTTACATTAGCAATTGTATTCATTGTACTTTGTATTTGGGTCGTTTGATAATGATATAATTGCTCCTATTTTCCTTTAGTAAGCGCCTAGATTCATCTGCTTTACGACCTTAATTTTCGACTATAAGGGAAAAAACGCTATTCATATGTTTTCTCCATTAAACGTGGGGAGAGAAACTCTTTCCCCCTAAACGTCATGTCTTGTTTGCGCTTTATTCCTAACATGAATATGAAATATTAATTCTATCACATTATTTCTAATCTACTAGAATAACAACATATATGAATATTAATTCATTCAAATTTAATTCCCCCCCCCCCCCCATGGTTGTTTTTTTTAGTTTTTGTTATTTTATATGGTTCGTTTGGACTTCCATATTTACCTTGGTGTCCGAACGGACTCTAGCTTTAATCTTGGGTCTCACGGACTCCACACTTAAAAACCTTATTGTCCGACGGACAAAAACCGTAACAAAACAAAGTCCTATGGGGCGCTCATATTTAAACCCGGAGTCCTAGACGGTAAACGTTTGCACTTAGTGTCCGTCACTCTCAGACTTAAACCTTAGTGTCTCGATAGACAAACACAAACTTAATCACACCCAAATGCGGTCGAAATTCTGCTTAGATGATTTTAACACCCATTATCCTTTGTGCATAAATTTGTAATTTTGAAGAAAACTTCTTTGAGCTACTTTGTGAACTTTGGGTTGACATGATATTCTGATAGTCTATAACGAAAATGTGTGTACTTTGTTCAATATAATCATATAAAAAAAAAACTAATTTTGTTTTTTTTGGCATTTTCTCCCCGTTTTGTGACCTTTGACCATTTATGTGACCTTTGACCCTCAGATTTGTTCTGTTCTCAGTCAGCTTCCTTTTGACCAAATGTGGGGTCATGTGCCCTTTCTACGTAAATTGGACTCTCGAAGTTACCTATGACTTTTTTTGGTCACTCTGAAACTCTGGCAAAGAAGGTCAAGTAGTCCTCCTTCCTTCATGTAAAATCAGCCCCGTATGTCAACGGATAACGAAACGCAGAGCCGTACAGACAGACTCGCATAAAGGCAGATCTCATTTTTAGTAGTATAGATCTTACATTATATAGTGTGTTTTGACAGTTTGAACAGGTATTTTGAAAAGTGCCCATTCCAAGAAAATCGACTTTGAAAATATAACACAAAGTTTATTTCCATATGATATAATTTAAGTGGCATAAATAAAAATGAAAATAAACTGGCCAATCACATTGGTACAAAGTAACATCAGGACCACAAAGGGCGTTTTTTTGCCCAAATCATGTTTGAGAGCCGCTTATATACTATTTTTTGTTTGTGTTCAAAGGTGGGGAGACAGCCTTATGACACTGTTTATCTTGCCATATTTTAAATATTTACCTCAAATGTGCAAGCTAATTATGGAAAATTTCCATTTAGTTTTTTTCTAGGATTTTTGACGGCCATTTTTGAAACCCAAAGGACACAAGCCATAAGAAATGACTTGGGAATTTCAAACCAAGTTGAAATCTATTCCTTATATGTCAATAAGCACTTGAAATGAAAAACTTATCAATCAAACTTCAGAGGCATAATGGCGACCATAAAAAAATATTTAAGGCATATTGTATTTTAATTCGTACCAAAAGTCTGCAAACTGTTGAAAAACCTGCCATGTTTTTTACCTACAAAATTAAAAATCTAACACTGTCTGCTTTACCAATAATTCAAATATGCAATATTTGTATGGCACACAGTATTTGCAGGTGTTGATTAAATAAAAAAAGTTTAGTACCCAGCTCAATCGAGTTTTTTACTCCATTTGTGAGTGTTTTGCACTCCACTTTTTAAAAAAAAATACTGCAGTAACTTTCGCGTCCTCCCCCTGGCAAGATGGCATTCCGGAATGTGACCGTCAGTTGACCTTGACCTTGATCCACGACCTTTGACATCATCCACATATGAAGAAACCCTATTGCCCTTAACCCCACTTCTGGTGCAAATCGACTTAAACTTTTTGAATAAGACGTGAAAAACGAAAACCTAACGAAAACTGGAACACACCCAAACACACACACACATACCGAATACACATCGGACATGACCTCCGATGACCTTTGACCTTGATCTATGACCGTTTGACACTCATCATCCACATATGAAGAAATTCCCTACTGCACTTAAACCCAAGTCCTGGTTAAAATCGGACTTAACTTTTCGAAGGAGACTTAAAAATATGCGCACAATGCGCGCAATCGCAAAATCCTCCTCTGCTTTTCAGGCCAGGGGTAAAATTTGCCAGTTGTTTAGTTGTAAAAGAAAAAAATAGAATATTTGCATGAGAAAATATGTCCATCCAGATCGTTTTCATATTTTTTATGATGCCATTTCATTTCGAATTTTAGAAACCTCAAAATGAGCTTCGAAACATGTTTTTGAAATCCATATTCTCAAATTATCATTAACGACTCCTTTTTCACTTTTCAAAGAAAGCTTATTTGATAGCCAGGTTAAATGCAATGTAATTTCATAATGACACTAAATTAAAAATTAATCATTATATAATTCTAAAATCGAAAGAATAAGATCAAATATATAAACCTACACAGGGCAAAAAAAAATCAAATTATTACACTAAATTTGTCAACGCACATTCAAGCGAAAGTAGCGCCATGATGGGGAATCGAACCCTGCTTATCATACCAATAAATAAGACAATACCAGCATTCTACACTATACTTACTCTGTAGTTTGAAGGTCTTACCGCTGTACCACACACGACTGCTCGAAATCGGGCCTGTCATTTTAATTTATAATGCCTTCGTCTGGTCGTGTTTCTATAATTAATATATATTTAAATATATGAAGGGGCATAGAACTTCATGTCCCAGTAATACAGAGTCCTAGACCTGGGGACGCTCATTTCGTGATAGCTGTAATGAATTTGAGTGTCCCCCCCATAGAGCGTCCTAGTCATATAACATTAATTTGGTTTCAGATACAGTATAACATCAATATATCTTCAGCAATAGTCTGTTATAGGACAGCTATATCAATAATGAGTGGCCATAGAAATCAGGTGCGGGAGTGAGTGCCCCTACAGACTGTAGGTTACAAAGACCGATAGTCCGCACCACTGACAACGGGTTATATAGAGGAGCGGTTTCCGACGGACGCCACATTATAAAATCGAGAGTCCCGACGACATAGGTTTTTTCAGAGACGGGGTGTCCCTAACGGACAATTTTATAGGTAGGACACTCAATTTCTTTACCCGGCTTTTGATCGTCACATACCATCAACCACCTCCAGTTATATTGAGTACCCATTGGGAAATACGTTGAGCTGCAGTTACGACTACATGCTGTTTTTGCATAACATCTATCAGCTGCCAGCAAGCAGGGAATAACCTTACATAGGCACTGTGTACATTCAATGTTAGTACTGGCTATATAGTCACGCATCGTTGCTCGGGAAGGAGCGTTCTATAAATCATAAAAGTGTTCGGAATCAGTCTTTTTTATGGCAGGAAATTGGTCGTAATATGGCCCTGAAAGAAAACTGAGCTCACAATGTCGCTCAGTTGTAATAACACGTAAAATAATTGTTTTTAAGGTATGTAAGTTGATGTAATCAAACCTTATGTCATAGAGAGGAGCTGTAGTCTCGCTCTTTTTGCTCGGAATTATGTAGCGTGACTTTTAGATTCCATTGCCGCAGGTGTAACAGTTAGGTAGAAGTGAAATTGCTTATTTGCCATACTGCCATTCGGGACTAATTTGCAGTTTACAAAAACCTCGCCTTAAATGCTCTACTTAAACTAATACAATAAACATTCTAGCAATACTGAAAATACTGGCTATGAAATCCAAAAAATCCAAAAGTCAATCAGGCAAAACCTTTCTGAGAATAAAGTATGTAGAGAATTTAGCTATAGCTTGGTGGTTTTTTAAAAAATGGCAATGTTTTTGGCATTTGCCTTGATTGGCCGCATTACTCTTTGTCGGGGCCTTTACTAACCTGTGGGAAAATAGATTGGGATGGCAGTACAAGATGGTAAATTATTATGTATCTGGTGTGCAATACTGCAGTGCGAGTAGCGCGTACCGCCCAACACTGCACAATACGCAAAATATTTTATCAGTTTTGAAGCCATTTTAAAACTATGTTCGTCAAGTCAGCTTCTTCTTGCATAATAATAATAATATTGGATGACTTTTTCGGTTGATACCAGAAAATATCAGGCTAGGCTCGGGCGATATTTTCTGTTATCAACCTCAGCCATCCAATATTAAATAAATATTATCCCGAATAACAGATAAAATGTTTGCATTGACGGTTTATTAACATTGATTAAGTGCGGTATTTAAAGGTGCGTGTTCCGATCGTGTTTGGGACCCCCTGATTTACCCGGAAGTAGTATCGATTTTGATATCAGATGAAAGGCTGTATTTTTTCTTATTGTCGTTCTGAAATTTGAGACCTCAAATTAATTTCATTCCCAAGATATAAACAAAAAGCCGTTTTAGTGGTTAACCATCAATATTAGCACATGCATTATTGCGGCTACCATCAAAACTGCATGGGGTGTATGTGCAAGTGCCAGGCTCTCATATCAAGTAGAGAACACAATACACATTAGATTAGGATGCCAGTACGAGATGGTAAAATATTATCCCGAATAACAGATAACATATTTGTATTGACGGTTTATTACATTGATTAAGTGTGGTATTAAACTGCAAGATGTACGCCATACCGATCCTACGTCGGATTTTTATTTTCTTAAAATGACTCGTTTTCGACTTCGTAAACTGGCACATGCTTTCAAAAAGAGGAGTAATTTACGACGTCGAGAACTTGTACAATGTTACGATGTCGGAAGCAATCCTTTAATTATAGAAGGGAACTTATTGCCGACGTCGAAAGGGAGTCTTTTTGCTGATCCCCTTGTCTAGTTTGGAAATGTACTACTTGATGCTGAAACATTTTAACCGTCGGCCTTGTACTTGGGCTACAGAAGACCATAACCTTCCTTTCCCTTAGTTTAACCAAGAGGTGGGGTACCTCAAGATTTACCATCCATCCTTTAACTTAAGCATAATTTAATTAAGCACTTGTCCCCGCAGTATTCCTTAGTACAACCTAAGCAACTTAGAGAATAAAGGTTATGATTTTGGGAACCGGTACTCTCTTTACGACGAATTGAACCCAAGGCGATACCATTATTTTAAGTGGAAGAACGAGGCCGGAGGCCGAGTTCTTCCACGCAAAAATAATGGTGTCACCGGGTTCAATTCGTCGTAAAGAGAGTACCGGTTCCCAAATTCATACCTTTATTCTCATTCTTAAACATCTTTATCTTTTAAGGTCATCTTTAATCAAATTTCGCGATGCTTTACGGCTTAAATACAACAAGAAAGGACTGCCATCACCCAGTGACAACAATCGAACAACCCGTTGAACGCAACGATCATACGCAACGAGACGCAACGTAGGCAGGCGCGCGCGAAAGTAGCAAAACGCGGTATGACGCGAGCGCTTCAACCTAAAAATAACTTCAATACGCAGCGCGTACTACCTGGGTTTAATTAAACGAATTAAACCCGGGCATCAACCAATGAAATTGCTTACATTTTCACAGATGTTTAAGAATTTAGATTAGAGTAACATCTGTTATATTTGCGATTTTTTAGCTCTGAGAAATGTTCTAGTCCATGAAAAGGATAACTTCTTTGATCTTTTGAAGAATCGACTTTGGGGCAACTATATATATTGTACAGCTAAGCGTAACGATTGACTCCCTGCTGGTGGCTGGATGGCCTTATCTGTTAGGTTTCTTGGAATCCCTGATATATTATGTGACCAATCTTTCTTTACAAATATTCGAAGAATCTTTAATTACTATTTCTAAAAACCACATTACGACCATCTTAAGTACACTGTTCAGGAACGCTACTACCATGGTCGTAACCAAAATCTTAAGCCATGCGTAAGATGAACTTTACGTTCATAGTTTCGGGAACGGACCCCTGAGCCCCAACAGCATTACTGCCGGACTTAATATCGAGGAACCTTCTGACACGGTTGAGGTTTGCAAGCTGACAATTCAGAGATTTGAAGTTGCAGTGATGTGATTAGACATTGTCGTACTATGATCAAATTCCTTGTCGATGGAGAAGAATGGGTCTCAGTACCATCAACATGGAGAGTCAAGTGCCTAAGTTGATCATAATGATGAGGAGAACTAGCGATAAACAGTTCAGTCTTAGACTGATTTGATTTGAATTTGAGGGATAGCTTTCAATGCATGTGCCGAGTGGGTCAGAAAAACTGTACCCTGATTTTGTCCGCCATTTTGAATCTTTAAGAAATATATCTCTCAATATTTGTAGTACTAACGGAAAGCTTATTTTATTAACTATAATTTGTTGCAAAGCCCATTCACAGGTGAGGTATAAACCGGGCTACAATCGTTTGAATTTAGTCAGGTCACATTAAAATGAACGAAGTGAATGAAGGAAGTAGGGCTATTTATTGAGTGTAGAAATAATGGGGCGATATTTAACCCCACAAGATGTAGTCACAATTTACTATTGTTGTCGTCTATACCTTTCTATACCTTCATCACTCAGAAAAATCATATGAAAAATAAAGTAACTTTATACATGTATCAGTTCTGGAAGAGTTGAATGAAACATACCATACCAAGAAACAAACATCGGTGGCAAACTTTTAAAGTAGAAAATGAAAAAGTATTGTCTTTATTTGTTAAAAGTGTTTCAAATAAATCTTACGACTATCATTGGCTTTACACCATTAGATACCACTTAAATTAACATAAACATGGTCATACCCCTATTTTGACTGTGATTTGCTTCGTTGACCGCCATGGGAAAACTGACTACTCGATTCAAAAGACTGTAGCTCGGTTTATACTTACCCATGTAAATGATCTTTGCAGCGAATGAAAGCTAATAAGATGTCGACATATATGTTTCTTAAAGATACAAAATGGCCGACACAATCAGGATCCACCCTGTATAAATCAAAACTCTCATGAGCAAGGTATAAACACGTGTCAACGTCATAAACAAACTGTGTAGTTCTTTTGTCTCTTTTTTTAAGTATAGAGAATTAAGCCAAACACAGAATGGTATTTGTTATGATACACACTATATTCTTGACTGGAAACACTGCAAGATGTTTGCAAAACTAATAGCGACATATTCATGCACGCACAGGCATGGCCCAGTTCCCCGAATCGAAAACGACTATTACTTAACTT
Source organism: Ophioderma brevispina (assembly GCA_023653785.1). NCBI lineage: Eukaryota > Metazoa > Echinodermata > Ophiuroidea > Amphilepidida > Ophiodermatidae > Ophioderma > Ophioderma brevispina. The sequence continues at coordinate 29,457 of JAMKCH010067703.1, read as the reverse complement.
AGAGGCTATTCCCAATGTATTCATTCTTAAATTACAAAGGCTTATGGCGATTGCAAACGCAGAATAAGGATAACAAAGACACCAGCTGAAGCCCGGAAGACTATACTACTAAATTACAGACTCGTTATTAAAAATATCAATACCGGCATATAGGCAACATGGGAATTCACAAATCGGGGGTTCGTCAGGGAGAGGCTGGGATCGACCAAAACGTTGGTGGTAGAGACGGTGTGTTTTTAAACGCGTGTTCAAGTGAATACTTTATGTACAACGTCTCCACTTTCAATTCTGCATTGATTTTGCTTTAATTCTTGCTTTTTTTTGTTACTGTTTTTTTTCTTCAGCGTTCCTTTTCCACCCTGCGTTTGCTCTTGTAATTATGTCCTGCTTAGTATTAGCTTTTTATACAAATTGAGTTTCCTTTTGTTTAGAGTTTGTTGCTTGCTTTTTTGTTTGTTTGTTGTTGTGTGTTTGATTTTGTATTTGTCTGTTTTAATTTATACAAATCACTTTTTCGCAACAAAATTTCTACAAATTGTAATAGTTATAACTATTACTATAATTGTTATCAGAGTGACAATAGATTTACATGAGTCTGAGTACGCCAAGCGTTGGGTCAGTATTTTTGTGAGATATACCTAGAGTTTTTGAAAGGCATCTTAGAGGGCGTGTTCATAACTCCCCGGCGGACCGTGGCAGTTGAGCCGTGTTTCATTGGTAGAAACAGCTCCAATTGTATACCGGAAGTAACCAGATAGCACCCGGTAGGAAACTTTTGAAGCCACCCCTTAAAAACATTTTGTGCCTTATTCTTGTAATGTTAGTTACGGGTGGGGCGTTACCAATATAGGTAGTGCCTATAGACCTTTTCAAGTAAACATCGGAAACGTCCGTAGAAAAATACAACGTACGCGGGCATCCTTATTCGCTTGCGTACATTTACGAGCGCTTGCCAGTGACTCGCATTACGCAGAAGCGAAATTAGCGTCAAGAGGTGCGTGTGATGACCCGCTATTATAAACTTAAACGCTTATCGGGGTCCTCATTTTCGGAAAACTTTGTTTTGAAAAGGCTATTGGGTTACCATAGGTACCTCATTATGACCCTGGTATTCCGGGAAGTTTCCGTAACCTGACCCATCTGACACACTTTTTTCTTACACACTTATGAATTTGAAACCCTTCACCCGGGAATAAGCACAGGTTTATTCCGTTATTGTTTCCTATTCATAAGTGTGTCAGAAAAAAGGTGTGTCAGATGGGTCCGGTCGGAAACTCCAGTATTCCGTGCGTATTCACTTCATTCTCATAGAGTAAACACAGACTACTTATCCCATTGTGATGACCATGAAGGACCATGAATACCCCGCAATAGCACCAGCTTTACATACAGACCCCTTCCAGGTCTTTTATTTGCTGATGAATTTAACTGTGTTGGTCACTCTTCATGAAACCGCGCGCACTCAGCCAGTGTGGTCACTAGGGTACTACTTTTCAGAACACATACAAGAATTCAACCGGTATACAATCTGGTTACAGATTTCTTAGCCAATGATTCCCTTAATTTTCAAGACTAGCTCCGATCACTTTGGAGACGGCAAGTTACGTCTCACCTGCCAATTTAAGTAGACGTTATTAAAGGCGCCAATGCCGCCGGATAGACAAGACTCTAATTCCGAGTTCCAGGGGCTCTGAACCTGTCCTTTTATATCGAAAGAAATACAATCTTAGCTTGAATAATAACATGTGAACGGCACTATACAAAGCTGCACGTGTGTTGTTATTTGGGGGAAAATTCTCTTACATTGTGGAAGCCCCAAGTCAAACAAGCAAAGCAATTTAATTTAAGCATACAAGGGGAATCTTTTTTTTTTCAGGCGAAGGAATATTGTCACTGTTTGCATTATCGTGTAGAAGCTTTCGGAGACGTTAACGAAATAGGTTAAAATTCTTTCGGATGTGGGGACGCTTGAATGGATACATTTTTTCAAGTATGCGCAATTCAGGCGTCAAATAAAAAAGTCACAAAAAGGACACCCTTTTCGGAATAGAAAGGTCACAAGCACATAGTTATCGAGCAAATAAATCATATAGAGGGCGCAATTCGGTTTGTCCATTAGCATTATTATTGATTAGAATAGAGAGGTTGCGATCAAGATTGAGGACCGGTTTCCCACAATTCATAATTGTAAATATGCCACGATGACAACATACCAACGCAAGTTACTGCACGCAGGCCTTTTTGAATTCAAAAATGGCCATTATTCATCAGGAAGATGACAACATTACGATCGAAATTTCCACTCTTTACCATATATTTGGTCAATGCGCCCCTCGCTATTTTTTTTTTTTTCGTTGAATTTCTTCTACATTCTGTATCAGTGATTTCACTTGTTTTCCGCCGCGTGTTTTTAAAGTGGGGTCTCACCAAAAGTATATTGAGGTCATATGCAAGCACATGCTTTATGCAATGATATCCATATCCCTAAAAAAAATTAAACCAAAATCAGAAATCAAGAATTTAACTAACTTGGGCTAAATTTTTGATGCTAGTAAAATTTTCACCAACAAATAAAGCTTGGTCAAAATTATATAACTTTGTGCAATTGGATCTAACTATTTCAGTGATTTCCATTTCATTCCTAGTACCCACTCTGCTCAAGTCGATAATGTTTTGATGTCATTGTCCTAGTGAATGGTAGCAGTGACATCATACTCCTTTGTGTAATTGCAAGTAAGAATAACTGCAACAAAAATATAGAACCTAGCTTTATATTTTTAGTGCAAATTACCAAATATTCAAACCTTTTTAGGTATGTGGATTTGATTCGATTAAGTATGGGCTTGTAGTATATGGCTTCAATATAATTTCTTGCGATACCCCAACTTTAAGCATTTGTGACCTGCTCACAAAACCATTCTGAGAAACCGGGTAAGCCCACAGATTAGATAAATGATATGAGATAAGTCCTCAATCAATACGCCTACTCACCTCCATTTTTTGCATAGTTACCGCTCCTTGAATCGTTGCAGTCGAGTGATTTTGATGGAGAGCGAAAATCTGGCGACTTAGAAAGACGTTGACCATCCAATTGTACTCTCTGTAAAGGATATTACACGAGTTACTCTCTATTCGTGGCTGAGAATTGGCTGAGGGCCGTAGCCCCGAAGCCATTCTCAGCCCGAATGGAATTACGAGGTAATGTCCTGACTTAACACACATCTGGGACGTCACCCTATTGCTTTTTCACTCCATTAGTTTGCACGAATGGAGTGTTTTTGAAGTTAGTTTCCTCATTCACAAGATAATCAATTACCGATTAAAGCCGGATAATGTATCAAGGTTGGTATGACTGGTGTGAATTAAGATCTTTAGAACGCGATACTGGACAAACATTTGTGATTTTGTTAATGAATGATGATTAGGTTAATATTGATCGCATTTTCAAGTCCCCGCAGCAGCATTCCGTACTGCAAGATTTCATTGTATAGGTGCGTAGTTGATGTGTTGTCACAGTTTGCTACAGAGTGGATGTACATTTATATTGATTATCGTCTTGCCTTCATTTACCCTGTTGATAATATAGAGTAGATACTGCTATGATGGGAATTATCGGGTAAATGTTGTAAACGAGAATACAAAATGGATATGAACCCGTATCTTGGAATTACAGGCTAAATGCACTTGCAACTTGAGGATGCCTTTTAATATATTTTATTGTATTATGATCATGATTTCGGTGTTCTAAATGAAATAAACCTGAAATGTGCATTGGATATGAATCCAAATCTGATCTGAGGGGTTTTTATGGTGTACCGAATGATGAGGATCTTGGTCTTGGTAGAGTAATCCTAACAGCTGTTACTCTCAGCTAAACTGGTATGTGGGTCTGTACAATACTGTTCCTAACCCAGATATCCAGTAAATGCCGTTGGCAGAATCATAATTCGTGAATTCCGGATTCGACAATGGCCTCTATAGGGGACAAGATTTCATTCATCGGTAATTGTGTATTTGTTCCCTCCCGGAATGCCAAGGATTAATTGGACTGGTATAGTGTGAAGGTGCTGGGTCTCGTTTTTTCAACCAAAACAAACATTAGGCCAAAAATATGTCGGCTTTCCGCTCGCATACAGGTTTTCCAAATCTCATTTGCTCACATTCGTTTTTTTAAAGGAAAAGTTTTTTCAATTTTATTTAATAATCGTGGCCGACTAAAAAAATGTCGCGGGAAATATTTTCATACGTACCCCCTTTACAATTTTACAGGAGACTTTTTTTTTTATTTATAACATCCATCACGACACTCAACCCTAAAACCAAAATTTACAACCAAAATGGTTACAACAGTACAACATGAAACACCTGTGTAGCGCATAGCCTTATTGACTTAAAGTGCACGAGAGGATTTTGAGGCACCCAAATATATTGCGGCATAATAAGTAATTTCATATGTTAGATACTCAATGATATCTTACCTTGTATTTCGTTCGCTACAGAATTGCCTTACAAGAGAGAAAAAAGAGGATTTTGATTTGATTTATATTCAAATGTAAAACTAGGCTGAATTTTCTATTTTGGCACGCCTATACGAAATTAAATTTCACAATTTTTAAAAAAAAAAAAAAACATTTCTCAGCTTAATCTTTTAGATGGGGATTTTTGAGGAAGCCTTACATCATGGCAAAAAAAGTCAGTACTGTCGATTTTTTTAAGGAACGCTATGTGAAATCCCGTTGCACCTTTATTGGCTCTATAGAAAAGCATGCTTTGAGTTTTCTGTCGTGCAAGACAGAAAAATCAAAGCATACTAAATTTAGCATCTTATTACATAAGATGTATTCAACTTAGATATTCATTTCATGTGTGATTGAATATGTTGACAGGCATTTTAAAATAAGGCAAAACTTCAGTTTCGAAAAAAAATGGGGCGCTGGCTTCCTATAAATGTCCTCTTTTTAAATAAAAAAATGAAATTTTCGGGTCGCACATAATTTCCTATGAACCAAACTGAAATTCATGCATATAACTTTACACAAATGTAACAGTAGAAAAATACTATGATTATGATTTAAGCTTAGATCAAATAAACACAGGGAAACACAAATTAAATCCATATAAAGAAAACGCACAAAAGATAAAAGAACCAGCAATTTTTCTGTTAGATTTTGACAAATTAAAAAAACAATACTGAACAACAATATTCTAGGCCTCAGTACACTATAAACAAAGGTGAAGGATAAATGAAATAAAAGTAGATCACCGATTCTGAATAGAAGATCAAACAGTCAACATTTCAAAAATTCAAACACACAGAAGTTATATAGTTGAAAATGTATTGAAATACTCAAGTCATACAAAAATAAAAAAGTACATTCTTGGTGAGATCTTAACTTACACTAGAAAAAATAAACACAACACACAACTAAAAAGGAACGGACCAAAATTAACTCGTTGTATGTGTATAACATCGTTATTTTCATGTGATTTTTATCGAACGCAAATCTATTTCTAAATTTGCCCATATTGTAATACCTGCTTTGTATTGTTTTTTCCTGCATTGGTTTTGCGCGAATGGAGCCCGAATGTATCAAAAAACAATAATACGCCATTCGTAAAACTCGGCGAAAGGCAGTCGCTTTCTGAGTTACGAATGGGTGTTATTGTTACTTTCGCTCCATTCGTCAAAATAATGGAGCGAAAAACAATAGGGTGACGTCACAGATGTGTGTTAAGTAAATGTAAATCATGTTCCGAAGTCCGAAACAAAGCCTGTGTTTATTCTTCAAAATTACTGGATAAGGCTTTTACGATGGGCCATTCATAACAACTGAATAATTCGAACGGACAAGTTTGAGAAAACTCAAGCATCCGTCAGGGATAGCTTTGACTTTATCAGAAAAATGAACAAATGTAAACATCACTTGCCTTCGTGGTGGCTCTGAAAGAGTCATTCAACTGGACGGTCCTGTCACCAAGAGAACAACCTTCTGCTACTATCAGAATAGTCATACCAATCCAAAGGGCAAAGTGAAATGTATTTTATCTATTTAATTCCAATCGAACGCAAAACAAAGAAAAGAGAATATTTTATTTTAAAACAGTTGTGATGTGTATAGGAGCGCATAATTTCTGATTTTAACTTGTAAATAATATATGATGTGGAATTATACAGTATGACTACACTTTGTATTGTTACATCGAACAGTTGCCAGTAAGCGTGAATAACTATTATTTTTTTATTTATTTATTCTTTTTAGCCTGGTAGATCATTCAGTGTTCCCGCACACGGCTTTCCAATGATGCCCATCAGGGATCCAGGACTATACTCTCACGAATAAAATGAAAATGAATGATAAATGTATTCTGTATTGTTACATACATTTACCAAATCAGCAAACCTGTAGTATGGGTGCTTGACCGTGTGTACCGGTTTTGTATCGTCACATAACATCAAACACCTGCCAGTTAATATTGAGTAACCCATTGGGAATACGCTGGAGGCATGCAGTTACGAACACATGCTGTTTTACCTAACAATCTACAGCTGCCAGTAAGCAGTGAATAAACCTTACATAGCATCTGGTACATTCAATGTTAGTACTGGCTATATAGTCACGAACGCATCGTTGCTAACACAGGAAGGATCGTTCTAAAATCATAAAAGTGTCGGAATCAGCTTTTTTATGCGGAAATTGGTCGTATATGGCCCTGAAAGAAAACTGAGCTCACAATGTCGCTCAGTTGTAATAACAACGTAAAATAATGTTTTTTTTTAGGTATGTAAGTTGATGTAATAACCTTATGTCATAGAGCGAGCTGTAGTCTCGCTTATTTTGCTATGATTATGTAGCTGACTTTATATTCCTTGCCTCCAGTTTTTTTTGTAAACAGTTAGGTCGAAGTGAAATTGATATTTGCAAACAGCCATTCGGGGCTCATGTGCAGTTTACAAAACCCTCGCCTAAATGTTCAATAAACTAAATACATAAACATATTCTACAGCAATACTGAAAATACTGACTATGAAATCAAAAAATCCAAAATCAACAGGCAAAACAAAACCTTTCTGAGAATAAGTATGTAGAAATTTATCTATAGCTTGTGTTTTTTTTTTTAAAGGCATGTTTTTGGCATTTGCCTTGATTGGCCGCATTACTCTGTCGGGGCCTTTACTAACCTGTGGGAAAATAGATTAGGATGCCAGTACGAGATGGTAAAATATTATCCCGAATAACAAATAACATATTTGTATTGACGGTTTATTACATTGATTAAGTGTGGTATTAAACTGCAAGATGTACGCCATACCGATCCTACGTCGGATTTTTATTTTTTTTAAATGACTCGTTTTCGACTTCGTAAACTGGCACATGCTTTCAAAAAGAGGAATAATTTACGACGTCGAGAACTTGTACAATGTTACGATGTCGGAAGCAATCCTTTAATTATAGAAGGGAACTTATTGCCGACGTCGAAAAGGAGTCTTTTTGCTGATCCCCTTGTCTAGTTTGGAAATGTACTACTTGATGCTGAAACATTTTAACCGTCGGCCTTGTACTTGGGCTACAGAAGACCATAACCTTCCTTACCCTTAGTTTAACCAAGAGGTGGGGTACCTCAAGATTTACCATCCATCCTTTAACTTAAGCATAATTTAATTAAGCACTTGTCCCCGCAGTATTCCTTAGTACAACCTAAGCAACCTTAGATTCGAGTAACATCTGTTATATTTGCGATTTTTTTAACTCTTCAAAATAATAAATCTGAGAAATGTTCTAGTCCATGAAAAGGGTAACTTCTTTGATCTTTTGAAGAATCGACTTTGGGGCAACTATATACATTGTACAGCTAAGAGTAACGATTGACTCCTTGCTGGTGGCTGGATGGCCTTATCTGTTAGGTTCCTTGGAATCCTGATATATTATGTGACAAATCTTTCTTTACAATATCGAAGAATCTTTTCATTGACTATTTCTAAAAACCACAGTGATGGTGATCTTATATCTGGTTAAGATAAAGAACAGTGATTGATTGATTGAATAATTTGATTAGATTACTTGATTGATCGATCGATTGGTTGATTATGATTAAATGATTTTCTATCGATCAGTTGGGTTCTGGGTGATCAGTGCTGTTTCAGACAAAGTATCTCCAAACAAGCCTTGGATGGACGCACAAATGAAAACTTATTAAGATACGCACTGCAAAATCTAGAAAACTGGTTTGCCGTAATAGGTCTGGTACAAGAATCTGGACTTATCACTTCCTTGTTGCAAGAGGCGTATGGTTTACCCTTTCCACACGTGATCCTGAGACACAAAATTAATGTTAGTGATTATAAAAAATATGCCAACAACGACAGGGACCACAAAGGAATAATGGTACGCGGATGGAATATTGTGAACTGATAAACATACGGGAAACTCATGGCTGATCCGGAAGTACAAGTAAAAGGTTCTGGAACAGAGGCAACTCTATAGAAAAGCTTTAGAATTTTTGAGAACAATAAAAAGAACTTTCTTCAAAGTTTTAGAACGCAGAGAACCTAAATAATAGCATATGAAGACAACCCTAAAGCTTTTGAAATGAAAAAAAAAATGTAGTGTGTCTCTGATTTTGTATTTTTTAAGTAAGAAGATTTTTGACCACATTTTTATGTAACTAGGTATCATTTTAAGGCGGGGAACATTAGAATAAGGAGCGATCATTATTTTTGCCGGGGAACAGACGAGGGTATTAAGGGAATGCTATTTTAGAGAGGGAAGGGGTATCTGATTTTGCATGGTTTATTATAGGGAACCCATAATTTTTAACGACAGAGGGCGGGTCAAAAAATCGGTCGGAAATATATAAAATCGCCTCCCTGCCGTAAATAATGCAATCTAGCTCCCTAAATGAAAACAGCAAATTGATGTACTACGTCTTTCACAATTCCATGAATGTCATTGATATTTGGTTCTTATTATTTACGGATTCACAGCACTTCAATAGTTATTATTGACTATGACACCTTCTAGCATTTGAGTCTTTTAAATGATTGAACTATAGTTGCTACCAATTTGGGTCTTTTTAAGAGTAAACTAATTTAACTAAGCTTGCTACAAACGTGGGTCTTTTTCACGAGACCCAACTAATTGCTACAAATGGATCTTTTTACAAGATCCAACTATGTTAATACTCAGTTGGATCTTGTAAAACCCTCAAAGAAGTATTTTTATAACTCTGAGGAATAAAATTATCGATACAAAGGTATTTTGCGTTTACATAACTATTATGGCCATGTCCGATTATCGGGTTAAGACAATGTATCCAGTATTAGTCATCACAGCTTTAGGTTAAACACCACTCATTATCCATTCATGCACTGCACTGTGAAGATGGATGAAAACCATCTCTGACTCAACACAACAACAGCGCAGTGCAATTTAAAATGTGTTGCTGCTGTGTTTAGTCAGATATGGTTTTCATTCATTTTCACTGCACTTCTGCAGTGCAGTGAAGTATGAATTTGCCTTTATGGATAGTATATAAAAAATAACACATTTTCCCTTTTTGTCTTTGTCCCTTTTAAAACTCTCACAGAGCAAAAGTCAACAATATCCCCTACAATCTCACACCTAAGTACTAGCTAAACTCGTCAAGTTCATTTCATTGGGGTGCTAACCTGACCTATCTGACGCACTTTTTTCTGACACAAATATGAATTCGAAACCTTAACGGAATAAACCTGTGCTTTATTCCGTGAAGGGTTCCAGAATTCATAATTGTGTCAGAAAAAAGGGTGCTAGATGGGTCAGGTTACTGAAACTCCCGTGCATTTAATACCGCGACCGAATTAGGACAGCCAGAAGGCTACTTTTTTTTAAACTGACGGGACAGCTGGAAGTAATTACCCTACTCTTTTCGAAACTGTGATGTGCATGCCCATAAATGACTTTTTGTACCATGGGGACAACACCTACGGAAGGCCGGTGAATGGTTATTGCCCAAGTCCAACTAAACTATGGGGATAACGAATTCCAATTTCACTCAATAGCTCGTTACAGATTCAATCCAGGAATTTGGTCCCCTGTTAATCCCTGCAAGTGGTCCCACCGGAAATTGAACCGGGGACCTCCTTATTTATCTTAATAGTAAGCATCAAAAGGCTAAGCCATAACCAGTGGGGGCTTCGCTCTCCCAAGTAAAATGAGTCCCAAAGGCCGAGTTTAGAACCATTTTGTCTTTTATTAACACCACCAAAATAGCTTTCAAGACCCCTCTTTCTATTCAATAACAATCAAATGCGAGTTTAACGTTTTACTATCGGCCTAAATCGTAACATTAGTGGAATTCAGTTTACCATAATGTTTTTTTTTATTGATTAGATAAGGGGCTTCTTATGCAGAGTAAAATGGTTTCTAAGTCGAACACAGCATGCAAACAATGGTTGTGGACCGTTGTAACACCGCGGATTATCCATCAGCGTACCTTGCTGAAGCCAAGGGTGTTTCAAATGTGGATAATAAACAAAACCTTGAGTGTTTAAAAGTTTGTAAGAATGATTTACAAGAATCAGTGTTTAATTTTTACAGCTATAGTGTAAATATATAAAAATTCTTGTATTATTTATGATTATTTCGGCACAGAAGCAAATATTAAAGTACGAAATAAACCACAGTGGACACGGGCCTCTCAAAAGATTTAACACATTCCCATTTTTTAAACCAACTAAAAACCATTTCGACCCCCCTTCTGTGCATCGTGCACTATTTCGCCAGTAGCACTTCCGGTATGTACTCAATTTTCGAACTCTGCTGTGAGGACAGAATATGCCCCACACCCTCGACTTGCGCATAATAGAAGAGGAAATAGGTCTATATGAAACGGATAAGCAGCGATATTGCGAGAGATCGCAAAAATGTGGAAATGCAGTCTTTTAGCTTACAAATGGACAAAAACACAAATAGTGAAAAAAATGAAGTATTTCAGGAAATTGTATACAGTGCTCCCCAAATAGACAGGTTTACGGCGATGACGTCTCAAACTTGGACACTAAAACAGCTGATTGCGATCTACACAGACAGAATAAAAAAGATCATCATGTTTATGTTTGAGGAATCAAACTGTACGGGTCATGGTGCACAACATTGCGCTTATAATCTGACTTTCTATTTAGGGAACAGTAGGTTTGAACAATAAAATCAAAATTATTTATTTTACTTATTTGGAAGTATTTTTTTAAAACGTGAATTGCCAAATCTGCAGTGGCATATCAATATACAGGATATACTAAAAAAAAGATCAAGAAATTACAGCCAAAAAAAATCAGAGATCACTGGGCAAGCTCTAATCGGTCCTTCCCTGAGTTGGTCCTATTCAGGGGGGGGGCGGCCAAGAAGCGTCGTTTTTGCCGTTCCCATAGGTTTAGCACGTAATCACGAAAACTGTGACAAATATTCTAAAGTCGAAATATGTTTAATATCAATTTTACCACTCACAAATCCGTTGGAGTTGAAGAATCAAATCCAGTGTAAGTCTTTTTTTGGTATGAAGAACGTTACAAACGGGATCCCTTTTGAACGAGGCTGCTTGACCTCTGTTCATCACAGGGTCATCGCTATTTATAGCTTCGGACCATGTACCAGGCTAGCCTATGCCCGGGCCTATGCACCACCGTGAATGATTCGTTGACTTGCATGAAGCAAACCTCTCATGTCCGGTCTTTAAAAAAAGATTTGATGATCGTTTTGCAGCACAATTATGCTCCACCGGACTAAAAGCACGGCGATTTAGATCGCCTCGGCTCCGTACAGGAATTCCCACTGGCCACTCAATGACTATTTATAACGCGCACAGTGACTTCACAACACTTTCGGTCACGGTTCAGGCTCGTCCAATGGACTCGTCGGCAGTTTTGCAGATATGAATGAAGCTGGCCCACCGCCTGGTTCCCAATTTTTAGAATACCGGCGCCCTTCATACGAACCAACTTGTACATGGATGACAAAATTCACAACCCCACTCGCCCGCGAGACTGTTGGAATCTGTGGGAAGTGGTTCTTACAGGACCCCCCGTAAAAGCAATCGGTGAATTCCCTGTCAATCATGTTCGCTCCTCCCCGCACGTTTCATTCATCTCAATGGTCAATCACATATTGCCAGATCCCCGGGATTCAGTGGTTGCGGTTTTGTAGTGTCAAAGGTCAAGGCATTCAAGCATGGATTTGGTTGACTCCACTGAATCGTGGTTGACTCAGAGAGATTGTAGTCTATACAGGAGTTATACCACAGACCCTGAGAGGGTCTAATAATCTGGATATTTACAGGGAACGATTTTTTTTATCTCAAGTCTGATTTGTAATAGACATTCGACTGAGATACAAAGTACTGCTTTGTCTTTCAATAAACGGATTTTAAGCCAAGCCACTTGCAGGTTATTTTCCATGCCAGTCACAAAATACCCAAAATACGCAATTTCTGATTTTGCGATGTTTCGTATCAGCAAATCGACATGCTTAATCCATTTAAGGGGATCCGTCCTAACCCAATCTGTGTTTTGTTTCTCAAGTGCTTGTCCACGATTCCAATATGAGATGCGTCTAGATTCCACGAAAATATCTTTCTGTTTAATCACAAACAGCTATTCCTATATTCCGTAAGGAATCGAGTCATTTGGAAAGAAAAATAGTTTTTTTCTCAGAAAGCCGCTCCCATAACTTTATAAAAGTCGTTTTTTTCGAATCATAAGAAATCATGTTTTTAACTTAGCGTAAAAAAAAACAAGCGTATTTCATAGAGAAATACGCTTTTTTCCTAGACAAACTTTTTTTAGAGAGCCTAACCATAATACATTATACCTTGTTATCCATATTGATTGATATAAACCATTCCAACTACATTTTAATTTCGTTTGTGAATGTACATATACAGTGCTCCTCTCATAGGACCGTCCTTCCCTATTTCTTTTTTGGGGGAGGGGACATATGCCAATAAGAAGGCGGCCCTAATGTATAGTACAGAACAACCAATATGACACATCAAGCTTCAATTTTAATCTATAATATGATCGGATACGTTAATAAGGTACATATGTTTCTCGTATTCCTTTGGATATTTCTAAAATTAAATATTTTGTTGCGGGTGCTATCACACAGAAAAATAATTACACACGCTATGTGTATATAGACCCTCATAAAAAAGTAAATGACGGTTAACCCAATTGAAGTAAAATTTTACAATACTTCGGTAAAATTACTCATATTTAATGTAAATATTACCTGATTATTTTGAGCTTTCTATGCTTTAAATTGTTAATGCAGTTTTTTTTCTTTAAAATTAACATAATTTTACATAATTCTGGGCAATTATTTGAGGTTCAAAGCACATATTGTTATGTCATTTTTCTGTGGTTTTGGGGTTTTGTCATCTTTGGTTTCAGTTTGAGAATCAGTATCCATTAAGAGCCACAACCAGTCATGTCCTTTCCAAAGCTAAATGCCCATTTTGTGTTTGTCTCTGATTGCTATTGTTCGATCTATCAACACCTTATATTACTTTTCTTTGTGAAAACAGGCACTAAAGTATTTGAAGCGTCTTTTAACAATGCTTTTAACGAACTGTTTTGTTTTACAAAACAACAGTTCAAAATGACTTTTGATGACAAATTGTAGTTTATTTATATTTTGAAGAAATCGCTGCTCTAGTGATTGCAAATGATTCCATAGACGTGGGGCCTGAGGCAGCAAAGGCGTTATCACCATGAGTCCGTTTTGTGCGAGGAGTATCAAGTAGAAGCTTATCGCATACCATAATCTCAATTCTGTCACTAGTTGGAAAAACATACAGGACGAGATACTTACTTCGGTCATATAACGAACGAAGTAACCCATTAAATACCGTTCTACGTTAGCAGTAGAAGTTTTTGAACCAGATCTCTGGATTTCAAGGGGTGGAGCCAAGGAGTTCTCTTAGCAATGTGCTGACGGATGACGCCTGGCAGATCGAAACACAATCCGCGCTGACTCTAGGCTGGCAAAATTGAGTTGTTTACAAATTTGATATGAGATGCCGTGTAAACATGAGAATTTTCATGTCAGTTGGCGACAAAACCATGACGGACGAGTTTGTGGCGCTGTCTGTGGTGATGTTACCGACGGATCCTGCTAATGTTACGCAGGTGATAGTTTACAGTTTTAACAGTTTGTTGACATGTTTGTCTGTCAATTGACTCGTCTGGTCAAAAACAACACCAAGATTTCTGATGGTAGTGATTGATGATGATACGTAGTGCCACCAATATTTATGGAAATGATCTTTGAGATGTTTGAGATTGAGTAAGAAGAGTCAGCCGAAAAATTCCGTTTTAATCACGGTTCAATTCAGTTATTTACCGGCATCCACTCACTGATTCGTTGATACATGAAGAGGGTTTATTAATAGCAAGGTGAACATCACACTCCGATTTCGCATTAAAAAAAGGTAGTACAATTGCACAATCGTCAGCATACATTGAAATTAATATCATACTTGCGAATAATGGCACCGAGACAGCATATGTACAAAACCGACAAAAGAGCGGACCGACACACAGAGCCCTGTGATACCGTAGAAAAGATCAATGAATGCGAGATGTTATGTCACCAATGGATACTCCGGAAAGAACGGTCACGCAGGTATGATGATATACATGCTAAAGCAGAGCCAACATATACAGTAGTGTTCTTAAGCCGGTTCAATAAAAGGGTGTGGTCTACCGTATCGAATGCGGTCGATAAATCAAGCAGCACGACCGCAACGGCCTTGTGTCGTCCATACATTTCACGATATCAGGTTTTTGACACGTAAAAGGGCAGTCTCAGTACAATGCATATCCCTGTATGCCAGATTTGAAACGTTCCGGGGGCCATGAGCCTGAAGATGATCTTAATCTGGCCCCAACATCTTTTCCATCAGTTTGAAAACGTAACTAATATTAGAGACGGGCCTCGTAATTTTTTTTTAAACTCGTTATCGAGGGAGGGTTTCTTTAAGCTAGGGGAAAACAATGGCCTCCACGGGCTTGCCTGAAAAAACCACCAGTTCGAAAAAGAAGCATTATGATTGATGTTAATGATTACAGAGACATGTATGTTATCTTTAAAATAACCGAATGGAATACTATCCAAAGCACACGATTGGCTGTCATGACATCACAATTTTATACACTTCTTCAGTAGTGACATCTTTAAATGATGGAAAAGATAACTTAGGTAACCCAATGTGTTACAATACTCCAGTGGTTTAAATCAGGCGAAACACACAGGAGGTATACTATCCAGGTCTTGTCTGATTTTAGATACCTTATCAGTAAAGAATCTAGCAAACGAATTACACATGTCATTCAAATACCAAATTCGACGTAATGGGAATATACTTAAACGCACTCTGAAACCACATAGACGTTAATATTAGACGGTCGATTTCGCCAGTGGCGGCGTCAACTGCAAAATCTAGAGGGCAAGTCACACTATCCAAAAAGCATGGTGCATTGGAGATGTTGGCCAAGCGAGTCAAAGGTATATCAATATGCGTATTTGGATTTTTTGAAACGCGTGATCGAATCATGGACATAGATTGAATTGACTAATCAGCCGTTGAGATTCGAATTCGTATAAGAAATGTCCGTCCAGGTATGTTTTTGTGTACAAAAACAGATACAAAATGTAATAAATCCTGTTCAAGGAAAATTATAATTATATTGTTTGAGGGTTTGTATCAAAAGTCCGTGTCCGTATCCAGATTGTCCGAGAGGCAGTTTATTGTTTATTCCCGGTCATTGTGGTCAGGGGTGGTCGTATGCATCATGACCGTGCACCTTACGAAGGAATGCAGTCAAACAAAATTGCGAACACAAAGATGTTACTACAATGGACTACGAGGCCTACTTCCAGCTCAGAGCTTAGATCTCTGCTTAGAGGCACAATGACAATCACCCCAATAAAGTAGAGAAGTCGGGTACATCTTCAGTTTTTTTTTTTTTTTTTTTTGACTCGGTGTAGTTACAACTGTACCAGAATGAGTATGAATCAGTATATTTATTTCAATCACAGTCAGCCTATCCTTTCATGTTGTAATGTCCTAATTTCCAAAAACATATTATTGCTTGCTCAATTTTACGTTCGGTGGACGAGGATACCTCACGGATCGCCTAACGTACTCTAATCTCAAACGGTAATTGGTCAATTTCCAATAAGAGTTTGATTTTTTGGATCGGTATGTATGGAAAGGTTTGCCAATCATAAGCGAAGCGAAGACGGAATGGGTGTGGGAAACAATTTTACAGGTTGAGACGCTTTCTGATGGCATATCTATTTGGGGGGGCTTATTTTTTTTTTTTTTTATTGGACATATCCGTACGGAAAAAGTTGACAGCTTTTATGCATTGTTCGAGAAAGAACGAGAATCCAAAGGATAATATCTTTTCCCCCGCCTGCATGCCTTTGAGACTCGAGAAAGGTTAGGCAAATTCTAAAGACATTAACCCAAAAACAAATCCAATTCTCAGAATATATGAAAAAAAACTTTAAAAACAAGTGTTAATATAGGCCTCCTTTGTGATTGAAAATAATATTTTATTTATTTTATCAATTTTGCTTGAGAAGCGATTTCTCACGGGAAAAGTACTTTGTTTATATATAAAAAGAGAAAGGGGAATTCACCTAGGTTGTTTGTGCAGAATGCACCTGGTATTTACATCGCAGCCAGCGTTGAGTGGAATTCCTCAAGATGTAAACTTAGAAACTGAGTCAACTTGTTTATGCTTTGAATCAAAACATTGCAAAATATGGGGTTACTCCATCAAGTTATTTAAATGTGAAAATGATGCAATTCATATGATGTCATTTATTAAATCTGATTGACAGGCAAGGATGTTTATGCCATGACGCTGTGTAAGATATATTTTAAAGACTTTGAACTTTGTGAAATGATTGTATAAAGCAGAGGTTTTTTTGCAAGCGGTTACATTTGCCAGCAGCACAGTAGCAAGTAGCTAGAAGTTTATAGCTAGTACGTACCTAGTGCCGGATTATAATTCCATGTGAGCTAAGTGCGCGGTAATGTTCTACTGTTCTCTTTGAAGCCAAAAGTGCTGGGAAATCAAAATAGGATTCCAAATTGTGCGACGATAGAAATCGTGGTGATATCCTGGACTGATATACGGAGGAATGTTAGTGTCGTCGAGGAGTTTATTTAACCTTGTAGTCTTGAATGCTGGACAAAAGTTACCTTCAGACTGAGAAGGATTAGCATTGTAATATACCATGGATCTTTATGTGAACTTATGCGCTGTAATTTTGAGTCTTCGCTGTGAGGACATATCATCGTTGACTGCAACGCTCTTGCAAACACAGGAACTATAAGAGAACTCTTAAGTATAAAATTGTGGTTAATTTTAATATATGTATTTTGTTTTTGGACTACCAAATTCTTGACCCAAACCAATTAAAAATATAAATCTGTGGTATATTATAAAATTCAGATCACTTGAGGCACAAGGATCAAAATTATTTGGGTTGAAAGGTATTTCTGACATTTGACGTCTACGAGACGTCATAACACAAGGATATATCAAAAGTTAACTCAAATAACGTCAGTGGAAATATAGGGTTTTTTTTTTTGTGTGTTTTGTTTTGTTTTGTTTTTTTGTTTTGTTTTTTTCTTTTGAGGTTTATATCAAGGGTCAAATTTTGTGGCAAGGGTTGAAATGTGTGAACCCTATACCAGCAGGTCATCATATTTAAGGATTAAAGGGGGAAATAATGGCCATGGAAAAAATATTCAGATCTGAGAAATGGACATTTAATGAAATCACGTCTACAATTTGAAAAGACAAATTGGATGTTTACCTTCTGAAACACAGTAAAAACAGCAAGAGTTTGTGGCAGTTTTCTGCCACGAAAAATCAAGGTGTGACATCCAGCATGTTTTGTGACCCACAATTCAAAATCATTCAGACACTGTACTTCAGGCTTGTAGTAAAGCTATTGATCTGGCAAGTGAAAGGTGATTCGCTAGGATTAGCACATTACAATATCATTGGACCTGTGAGCTGAGACTGGATGCTAAGTTTGGAAAATCTGGCAGTAATTTCTGCATCCTTGGGTGAGAATGAAGCTTCAAGGAAAATAATATTAGTTACTTTTTCCCTTTTAAAATGAAGGTAAGCACCCATATTTTTTTTCAAAATGTGAAGTGATTTAGTGGTGTTCATTTCCATTATGTCTTGCATATTTAATGCCATTGTGTCCCTTAAGAAAATTATTTTGTCGTATTTGTTTTTCAGGCAAATCATAACATTATTGGATAGATGCAGAATTGGAGACGATGACTTTAAAACAATCCCAAATGGGGGCGCTATAACTGAATGTGTCAGTGGATATCCATGTGCATATGAGGCCGACATGATATGTGCAGCGCAGGCATGCACGTCTCATATAGTAGAGTTATAAATAAGAATCCTATTATCGAAGTTTGTGGAAGGTTTGAAGATGTCTATAAGGTGGTTAGCGGGAATTTTGGGGGGTGGGCTCAACCCTCGGTGATGTGGGGAGCAATTATCAAATAAGGGGTAACGTTAATAACAGGGTCATTTGAATCCAGTCAAAGTGTGTTTAAATACACACCACTCATTATAGGATTTAAAAATGTTATAGTTTTGTCTAGTTTTCGACCCTTTAGTTTTCATGGGCTCCAGCCATGATAAGGTTCAAAGTCAACCTGGGACAAGAAAATATCCAATGCTGCAATGTTGTTGAAACGGTGCAATACTGCATTTTCATTCTTTGGGATTACAGCTTTTGTATACCGTTTGGTGATACATGTACCTTGTTACATTTTTGGCAAACTAATTATGCAACCAAATGCCAACGTTGTGAAATAAGCAAGACATACAAGTTTCATCAACAACATCGGATCGGGTCCACTGGATACGTTTCACCCAATATGATCTTGAACCTCAGAAGGAGCTTTGTAATCTGTTTAACTTAGGTATGATCGGTTTTAAACTAGCAAAACTAACCATTTTTCATCTCTTATAACGAGACTAATGCAATTGGGGGGGGGTGTGCAGTTAAACACAATATTGACATGATTTCAAAATTTACCCTGTATTGATTGTACTCCTTATGTTTTACAAAGTTCCCTATGTTTCATGATGTTAGAATCCAAAATTCCGATTCAGCATCTTGCAAACTATAGAAAACGTCTTAAAGTTTTCCTAAACTTTGAGTATAGGATTCTGATTTATTACCCTACATAAATATAGCTGATTGCAGATAATGTATTGTACTTAATTTATTTGTGAAATACGCAATTGACAATATGTTTTTAAATATTTACGGTCGTTAAAATATGTAATAACGACAACTTTTCCCAGACGATGCTGGCCAAGCCCTCTTTCCTAATTATACCCTCACCCACACGATTCAAATATATTACAGCCATACCGCTGGCAACAATACAGACAATCTTAGGTGTTTTTTCACGTCGAGTCAGTCACGGGTGCCGTGTGTTCCCATGGCATATACGACCTCATCTTGATGACAATTTCGATATAAACCTTACAGTGGAGTTAATTCTCATTCCGCCGGTTTTTAGAATAAGAAAAATATTGTTGATATCATAAAAATTCAGAATTTTTCGTCGTTTCGCTTCATAGTGTTAACGACGTCTTGTGAACGGCCAAGGTCATAAATATCCTTTAAACACAAACAAATGAGCCTTTTGCACAAAATGATCTGAATTTTACGTATACCTAACAAGATTTATTAATTTGAATCAAAAAATTTTGCAATGTCTAAAACACAATTACAATAGTAATTATAATTAATGCACTCAATAATGTTCTTATGATTACTGAACTTATTTTAATAATGCCCACCTCTGACGTGGGGAATATTTCCAGATTTAAAAAAAAAAATCGTTGCAGTTCAACGATGAATTGTTCCCCACAATGAGACTCCAAATAACAGCAGCAAAGTAGGTCATATTCCGCGATATAAGTCCACGGGAATCTTCTTCAAATTTAGTTCCTTTTCCGGAGCAGTCCTAAAAATATCTTTGTTCAGCAGTTTCAAGACGACAAGGGTCTATAGGTCCCTTGAACCTAACAAAAATTCAGCAGTATTACACAAAGTATGTCCACACGACGTCCACTGTCGTCAAAGGTCCACTTTTAGACCACGAATCCTTTTCGATTCCAAAAACGAAGTCGCTCAACTTCTCACTGAAATACAAACAAAAATGACAGCAGAAAATTAGTTCTTAAATGTGCTTGTTTCGATCCATGTGTCTTGGTTTCTCCTCTACTTGATAAAAAAGCTTGGCACTTGCATGATCGTCCCTCAAGCACCGTGGGAAACAAACTTGCGGTTTTGATGGTAGAAGCAAATAACGCATATTGCAAAGCCCTATTCAAGACTGTGCTAATATTGATGGGTTAACCACTAAAAACGGCGGTTTTTCGTCCAATATCTTGGAATGAAATGGATTTGAGGCTCATATTTAGGACGACAATGAGAAAAATACGGCCTTCATCCGATATCAAAATCGATACTACTTCCGGTAAATAAGCCTGGGGGTCCAAATACGAGCGGAACACCACCTTTAAGCTCCTGTGTTGTCTATATATTAATTACTCCTGGTTATACTGCATCAAATCTACCGATCCTGTATTCAATTCTACGCCCTTCCTTGCAATATCTCTTAGTATAATTTCACAACTGGTTTTTCCCCATCTTAAAATAGCTTATTACAGCACCATTAAATACATAACATAGCCGAACAATGTCCAATTGTAATCAACACACACCAAATGACATCATATGCATTAACAAATCACCCAATCACCTCCATTACGAGAAACTACCCATAGTATGGTGCAATCTTTGTTTGCAACATAGCTGGACAACCACAAGGCTATTTTACATTATACAAATATTGACTGCTCTGAGGGGGCATGGTTGAAACTATAGGCCCAGGTGATCTCGAAACCATAACTATGCCCCGAGGCGTAGCCGAGGGGGCACAGTATGGTTTCGAATCCTGAGGCTAGAGGTTTCAACCATGCTCCGATAAAAAGCAGTCAATATTTGTTTTATAAATACCGCATAGATATAGATTTTTGTCCCATAACACAGGCCTATCGCAAGTGAGCTCATCTTGACTTAGGCCATGTTGTCATGTCGTGCATGCATGGTTAACAATTTTGTGTAACTAGGGTCCAAAACTTGTGCAAAAATTAGCCATCCCCTTTCTTGTTTGAGGAAAGTGATTTGGACCAAACGGATCGGCCGTAATCGACTTCTTGCCATTTTGTCGGCAATATGTGTAACAAATTTTCCTTGCAGCTCCTGAATTCGCACCTTTTTACAATCACCACTTCAAGCCTTTCCCTACCACAATGAAAACACAAAACACACATCACGACTAACTGTGATAATTCCAACTGATTTTCTGTTACAATCACCTATAACAAAGGTTGTCGTCTCTTGATTTATGCAGGAATCTTTGGCTCTAGGTGCTTATCAACGATAGAAAATCTTTGCACAGGACCCGTCAAACCTGAGCGCCGATGCCATGGGCGCATCCATTTATTTCCAAAATCAAGAAGCGCGACTCCGATGGCGCTATGACGGTCGCTGTCAAACAACATCATAGGGGATAGGTTTCAAGTACGATCAGTACAACACCTCAAAGCAGGACTAGGCCTCCTGGATGCTCTCATTCAGCCATTCCCTTGCTCTTATGGAAGCACAAGTGTATCAGTTTCTTCTTATCCCTAGATAAGGAAGCCTTTAATCCCAAATAACACTCCGTTAACTGGAGTAGCGGCTTCGTGGTACTGGAGATACAAAGCTGACCCCAATAACGCTTCTTTTCTTGGGTTAACAAAGTGAACCCCAAATAACGGTCCTTATCTTAGTTAACAAAGCTTATCTCGAGATAGAAAGCTGAACCTAATAAACGGTCGCTTTCTTGGGTTAAACGCTGAACCCCAAATAACGGTCCTTATCAAGGGTTAACACAGCTGAACCCCCAAATAACGGTCCTTTATCTTTATATAACAAACGCTGAACCCCAAATCACGGTCCGTTATACTGGGGTTAACAAAGGCTTTCGCTAGATAAGAAACCTACTAGGGATAAGGCCCTATCGCCACATAGCGCAGTTATCTCCAGATAACAAGCTGAACCCAAAATACCGATCCTTATCTGGGGTTAATAAAACTGAACCACCCCAGATAAGGGTCGTTATTGGGGTTCAGCTTTGTTATCTCCAGATGGGCCCGTTATTTGGGGGTTTCAGCTTTGTTAACTCATATAAGGAGTGTTATCTCGAGATAGGGACCGTTATTTTGGGTTCAGCATTGTTATCTCTAGATAGCTTTTTTTAACAACTCAAAATAAATAAGGACCGTTATTTTGGGGTTCACTTGCTAAACCTTATATAAGGCCGTTATTTGGGTTCACTTTGTAAGCCCAAGATAAGGACTGGTTATTTAGGGTTCAGGCTTGTTAACCCCAGATAAGGATTGTTAACTTAAGATAGGGGGCGTTATTTGGGGTTCAGCTTTCTTATCTCGGGATAAGGCACCCTTATCTCTCGAGCTAAGATGACCTTATCCCGAATAAGCTTTGTTAACCCCAGATAAGTCGTTATTTGTGGTTCAGCCCTCTGCTATCTCTAGATAAGCTTTGTAACTTAATATATGCCTCGTTATTTTGGGTTCAGCATTTGTTAACCCTTGATAAGGTCGTTATTTGGGGTTTAAGCTTTGTTATCTCCCAGTTAACGAAGCGTTATCTCCAGTTTAACGGAGTGTTATTTGGAGATAGCTATGAATCACAAGGTATCACTTTCTCTGATCCCTAATAACGAAGCCCTTATCTCCCCATAACACTCCGTTAACTGAGAGAACGCTTCGTTACTGGATAACAAGCTGAAACCCCAAATAACGCGTCGTATCTGGGGTTAGCAAAGCTTAACCCCAAATACCGGTCCTTATCTTAAGGTAACCAAAGTTATCTCGAGGAAGAAAGCTGACCCTGAAATAAACGGTCTTATCGGGGTAACAAAGCTGAACCCCAAAAATAACGGTCCTTATCAAGGGTAACAAGCGAACCCCAAATAACGGTCCTTATCTTAAGTTAACAAAGCCTATCTCGAGATAAGAAAGCTGAACCTAAATAACGGTCCTTATCTGGGGTTAACAAAGCTTATCCCTAGATAAGAAACCTTACTAAGGATAAGGCCCCTTATCTCCAAATAACGCCCAGGTAACTCAGAGATAAACAAAGATGAACCCCAAATAACGATCGATATCTGGGGTTAACAAGCTGAAACCCCCAAAAACGGTCGGTGTTTGGGGTTCGCTTTGTAGGCTCCAGAAGGCCAGTTATTTGGGGTTCAGCTTGTAATCCGAAAAGGGAGTGTGAACTACAGATAAGGACCGTTATTTGTGTTCAAGCGTGTTATCTCTAGATACTAGATTTGTAACTATATATAAGGACCGTTATTGGGGTTCAGCTTTTAACCCTAGGGAGAAGCCGCCGTTATTTGGGGTCAGCTTTGTAACCCAGGATAAGGACCGTTATTTTAGGGTTCAGCTTTGTAACCCTAGATAAGGATTGTAACTCCAGATAAGGTGCGTTATTTGGGGTTCAGCTTTCTTTCTGACGAGATAAGGGTGCCTTATGTCGAGATAAGAGACCTTATACCGAGATAAGCTTGTTAACCCCAGATAAGGGTAGTTATTGGGGTTCAGCTCTCTGCTATCTCGAATATGATAAGCTTGGTTCCTTAAAGATTAAGGGCGTTATTTGGGGTTCAGCTTTGTGAACCCTAGATTAGGCGCGTTATTTGGGGTTCTTCAGCTTTGTATCTCCATTAACGACGTTTATCTCCAGTTAACGGAGGTTATTTGGATATAAGGTTTCCTGATCTAGGGATAAGGAAAATTGATACACTGTGCTTCCATCTGCTCTTGTTTGATCCCCGGTTTGTCTCAGACTTACACTACAGACACAGACTCCCCACATACGAGTAAACAAAATACGGTTTGCTTATATTCATCTCTTTCACCAGTTCATAATGTACCTATAATACGGATGGATAGTCCGTATGGCAGTCTCTATGCTGGGAAGAGGTGTCCCGGGCACAGTTTATGAACTATGCCCGCTATCCCGGGCATAGGTCATTTTGGGTCAATTCTTGAAGCTAGTTGACTTCATGCTCCATTTTAAACCATCAGATGACAGGAATCTATATATTAGGAGTGATAATAGATTTAGAAAATTGTGAAATCAAAAATTAATTTACATAGAAAAATAAAAACTATTTAAAAACTATGGATAATATACAAGTTTTAAACCAGTTGGAGACGTGTAAATTTAGTTTTCTGGCCGCCCCGGCAAATACTTCCTAAGTTAGCCTCATGTATATTTCTAGGGTATAAACAGCACGATATTTCTATAACAAGATTGTAAAACTCAAAGTGAACTCAAACTCAAAAGTTGATAGAGCGAACCGCCGTAGCAAGCTCGCCCCAAAATGCATAATGATTCTGAAAAATTGTTAATTAACATACTGAACTAGAACAATTCACCCACACTTTCCACACCTACCCCTACACGTGCGAGTGAAAACGCCATAGATCACGAGACATAAACAAAACAGAATCTCTTTCTAAGATACGGGGAAGGACAGAAAGCCGCAAAAGCTAGACGGCATCTGAGACGCAGCGAATACAAACAGAAAAAAAAAACACTGCAACATGCAGATCGCGAGACGGGCAAAAATAATAATTAAAAGGAATTCATTTTACAATTTTTAGAAATATATAGTTAGAGGTGTTCTTCAATTCTAAAACGTATTAAACCAGAATAATAATGTCAATATTACAAGTACTAATTACTTTTTTCTCTGAACTTACGGTTAATGACTCTAATACACATTTTAATCAAACCACCGAAACAAGTGGAAGAAAACGAGCAAAAGCAGAAATCATACATCGTCATCATTCCTTCAAAAATTACAAGGTTTCCATATCCAATACTGAAGACGAGTTTTGTGCATAAATGCCTCGTCAAACGGGTTAGCTGTCACCACCTATAACAAGAGGATACAGTCTGAATAATTAAAACGGACACAAATCAAATCACATGCGATACAAAACCAATTTCCTTCTGGATTTATATATCTAATACAGCTAATAAATAATTTGTAAATTTTAACTCTTTTGCTACACAATCCCAACTCTTTCTGCTCGTTAAGTGTACACACGCACGAAGAGATACAAGTGTGCGAATGTGGTGTGAAACCTAGTATTTAGTTACCTTATAAATTGCGAGGTTCTAATTGACATTTTTAAAGTCCAGAAAAACAAACAAATTTTACCAGAATTCAATTAGACATCAAAAAAGCAGAAGTCATCATAAATACTTTTAGAGCTTTCAATATTGGAAATCTTAAAATACGCCCAAACGGCAAAATGTCAGCTAGAACACTATATAAAATAAACGGACGCCTCAAATGGTGTTCATTTTTTTAACACCAAAAGGTGTCCTGTTAGTTATATTGGAATAATTTTCAAATCCGTATTTTCTTCTCTTAACAGTGTCCTCTATTAAAAAACACACTTGGGAAAAGGTAACAAACGTAAAGAGTCATTCATGGCTTTAGTCATCTTGTGTTAAACAAATGAACACATATGGGCACATATTTTAACAGGTTTTTAACAGTTTGGTAACACAATGTGTTCTCGAACGTGTTCTAGAACAAACGGGATGTGTTCTATAAAACATGGTGTTCCCAAACTGTTACAAAATAAGTGTTAATGGTATCAAATTCGGGGCTCATGTAAAACAATATAAGCAGGACGTCCTCATTTTTCAACGATTGCAGAATATCATTTCTAACCTGGATAAAATTTAAATCACATTTTCCCTCTCACTACTATACTACTTTGCTGCTTTCTTTCTTCTTCTTCGTCTCCTTTTCATTTTTTCCCCACTTTTTTCAATTCTTTTTCCAGTATTTGACCTTTAAAAATGTCTTCAGAATTGAGATCTAATCATCCACGGTGCGGTAACTGCATATCTGCAAAAGAAGCTCAAAGGATTCCTCATTAATTACTCATGACTAACAAATCCCATCTTGATTTCTATTCCCAAGGAGGGTATGCAACAAACTGGTAATTACGTGACGCCTAAATAAATTAATAACTCGGAGACTTAGCCCAGCTCATACAGAGCATAATTAATTAAACTGAACGGCATAACAGAATTAAGTTAAAAATGAACAATCCAACATATAACATTAACAGGGAAAAGTTACAACTTGTGAACATCATAATTTGAAAACCAGATTGCTATCGGTATTTGTTCTATGCAAGATAAAAAAAAAAGTCAAACCTCAGGACTCTATCTGGCTGTTCTTCACACCAAAACGCTTGACTTCACTTTTAAAAATTTGTGCAGTTATTTGCACGTACCTTGTCCCAGCTGCCAGTTAAAACGAAGTTTTTACGGTCATTTCTAACAGTGCTGGTGTTACAAACGACTAGTAGAAAGTGTTTCTATAGAAGTGAGACCTCATTAAAAGTTTTAGGTCTATCCATTCACCGTAAGAGGAATTATTTTAATGACCACAGGTAAAAAAGTTAATGGTACTCATACAATGTATAGTAATGTAGGTAGTAAATAAATGTTGACCTAAAACACATTATTTCACAACTAAGATAGCGTGGATGTTTCAATTGAAGTATCAGGATGAAAACACCAGCAATTATTTCATTAAATGTTGTTATGTGAACAATAACTTACCTTTGACACTGAAAAATATCATTCCATATCACAGCATTGGAGAAACAATGCATTCTTGTATCAATGTACACATAACACAACTTTTAGTTTTTATTTGGCTATCAAAAATGGTCCAACCCTGTATTTTAATACAGGGTTGGACCATTTTAGAGAAGAGATTAGCGCAAAGCGCATTTGACATTCCAGCCAACCATTAGTCCAGGACCTGCTTAGAACCCCGCTTACAATTCATCCGCAAGAGATTCTGAGACTTGATTTGAGTTGTTGGACCATTTACCTTTAAGAATCACACAGGTGCTTTTTCGAAACCGGCTGCGAATTCCGAAAATCCAAGATGGCCACCGGTAGCCATTTTAAAAATATAAATTTTAATTTTGATACCTAAAAGTATGTGTAATACCTCGTTTTAGGGGTTTTGGGGTGCTGGGAATTCATTTCTGACATCGTTTTTATCATTAAAGGTCCATGTTACATGGTATGGATTTGGAATTCCAAGATGGCCGCCGGCTGTCATATGTAAAGTACACATTTTGAAAGACTCATCCTAAAATTATGTGTAATACCTCGTTGTAGATGGTTGTAGGTGTAGGAAATCCATATTTGACACCATTTTTATGAGTAGAGAACCAAAGTTAGGGTCAAGGAATTCAATGAGACCATTGATAACAATACTAGACCATTTAGTTGTTGCAGCCATCTTGAACTTCAAAGTGGTCGCCACCATTAACTACTTTTGCCTATATCTTGGTCCCTGAGATTCGTAGAGGCAAAATTCTGGTGTCTGACTACACCCATGTTTTTAGGGTCAAGGAATTCAATGACACCATTGATAACAATGCTGTTTTTTTTTTTTTTTTTTTTTATCACAGCATTGGAGAAACAATGCATTCTTGTATCAATGTACACATAACACAACTTTTAGTTTTTATTTGGCCATCAAAAATGGTCCAACCCTGTATTAAGAGAAGAGATTAGCGCAAAGCGCATTTGACATCCCAGCCAACCATGGCATAAGTCATATTATTAACAAACCATTGTAGAACTGAATGCATCAGTAAGCCGATTCTGTACAGTAACTTTGTACCATGGGATTGAACCCCATATCAATTTCATCCCCGCGGAAATATGCAAGAAGTCTCACTTAATTTGAAATCTACTATAATATGACACATCTCACCTTTATTTTCTTTACAAACTTGTGGCTGTACGGGGTTCTTGCCTTACTTTGTTTACTATGAATATTTAAGGTAGTCGTGACGTTTTCTTTATACAATTCCACTATAGGAATTGTTTTCTTTTCACTCTAGCACTCGCATGATTTCATGTATTTTGGCCAAACTTGGTCCCATACATCATTGACTAAGACTCGTGTCAATTCATATGGCATTGGCCCCTATGTGACCTTTAACCTAGTCATAGAAGTCAAGTGGTGTTTTGCCTTAATACGTTAAAGTGTTAAAAAACTATTATCCACATCATTAACACTTCTATTTAGAGAGTACCAGAAGTGAGGTATCCTTAATTCCACAATAGAATTCTACCAGGGAGCACTCCAATTCATGACCTAAATGTTCAACCTGCAACTTAGGAGAAAAGGCAGTACCTTAGATGGTAGAGTAATCGGTAAAAAAGGGTAAACTTTAGGTCAATTAAAGTAGAACTAAACAAATTTGAACATGTTAAAATGGGCCACAATTTGTTTTAGGCATGTTTTTCAAATATTCATCAAATCTTGGTCAGTCACTTTGTTTAAAGCGTGTAAAACATGAAGTCATGCTATGTCAGATTACATTAACCTACACTTAACCGACAGAATAATGGGCGAAAGCGACTTGAAAAAAAGTCCGTGTCAGTGAACTCACCAGATTCTATCGATCTAAATTTGGCATTTAATCCTCCTCCTTTGAAAATTTTGCATCGAGACACGACATTAATCTTCGTCATATATATCTAGGGCGAATCTCAAAAGACTCCCTTGCTCTCCTTTTTCTGCCTGTCAGTCAAACCAAAAAAATATGACAAATTAATTTTACACCTTTTTGTAGGAGGTAATTCAATGTATTTCTGCCTGCAGACGTATGTGTAAAAATGTACATGCACGTACTTGTCAAGTGAGACGTTGCCCTACATTTGCATCTTACAATTTACGAATTAACAACTCATTCCTCCTTTTTTCTTGTCGAGAATATCACTGAGAGTTGGCTAAACCTGAGTCAGGTTACTCTTTAAGCCCATGACATGCTTCTAGTCCCAGTTAGCGATTGACGCTCTGACGCCTGCGCAACACCTGACCTTGTCTACTCGAACTAGTATGTCATGAGCTTTAGACGTTTCTAGCACCATGTCTAAAAGTTCCTTTGAAGATTAGGTGACTCTTCTGAAAGAATCGTTTAAAACTCAGAGTAAATATGGCATTGTCGATAATCTTTAAAACTTGCCTACTTTGTTCGGACTCTGCATTCGCCTAGCGTTTCTAATGTGCCGCCTTTATTCGCGTGTGTAAATACCGCAATTCCAAGGTTGACGCTTGCGTTTCTTGTGTTCGAAACCAAACACAGCAGTGCTTGTGACGTTACCCTCAAACTTGAGCTCGAACTGTACAGTGTACAGT
>JAMKCH010067700.1:0-21729 GCA_023653785.1 Ophioderma brevispina | reverse complement strand
TCGCAAGTAACTGATTTTTGCCCTGATTGTAACTTTCCATAAAAAATCCGCCCATCTGAACGGATTAAGGTGTTTGTCATTATGATTTGGTTTATAAGGATACGCGCAAGCCGATTTGAGTCAACTCGGAGATGAGCGAGTGTCCATTCATTTGCGAGTTTAGGCGGCGCAGATATTCATGAGCATTTTTTTCCTCTGCGTTTACGCGAATTTATAACGCGTCCATAAATTCGCGTCCGAAAACTCTGGCACGTGAGGCTTGTTTAACGAGCCCATGCTGGAAGTTTGTATACCTTCTTACAGTTGGTGTGCAGATCACATTCAAGCCATGGCGGTATCTGCGGAAATCGGAGTACCA
Source organism: Ophioderma brevispina (assembly GCA_023653785.1). Lineage (NCBI taxonomy): Eukaryota > Metazoa > Echinodermata > Ophiuroidea > Amphilepidida > Ophiodermatidae > Ophioderma > Ophioderma brevispina. The sequence goes on along the minus strand of JAMKCH010067700.1, from coordinate 21,371 downwards.
GAGGCCATTTCTTCTTCTAGAATTTTCAATCTACAGTGTTAATAACTCCGATCGTTCAGAGATCCAGTGAAGTGCGGGACCTCCGACCTTTCTCAACAGCAGCAGGCCCGGATTCAAATTCGTGGTAGAAGAATAGTAGATATCCAGTATCTTGTCACCCAGTTGCAGACAGTTTTTACTCAATGCAGAAGAGAACTTTTTCAACTATCTGGGTGTGTTGGTGAAGAAAAGAAAGGGCTGGCAGTATTCTTCTAGCAGATGTACTGGACAGGATTGGCGTAACGATAAATCACGTCCACACCTCAAAATCACACACACCAATTAATTCTCCCGGGGTTGACCTTCAAAACACAAATATCCTGTGTAGATGTCACACCAAAAGCAAGCATTGGGTCACCTCACTGTTAGAACGCCTGGTAAAATTACGGGGTAAAACCAAGTTGGGGCAAATTTTGCCCAACATTGGTAAAATAAACGCAATTTGGGTAAATGTTAATTGTACCCCTTGGTTGGGTAAATGTCTAATCTCGCATTCCAAATATTTTAACCTATTAATGTGTAATCAGGGCCCAAATTTACCTATTAATTGTACAATCAAGGAAAATTAAATCTAATATATTAATATGTCATCATACATGCATGGCATCTATGCATGTAAGATGGTTGATCAAACTTGAATATACATGTAAGGAAACTGTAAATAAACAAATAAATACTAATATGATTTAAATATCACTGTCTTCTGAATTTATATGTAATTTTTCTAAATTTTCAAAAAACTAAAAAATTAATTTTTTATAATATTAATTATTTATTTAATTATCATTTATTTTTAATCAATAAGCCTATATTTATTTAAACCAATTTATAGGCACAAGGCTTATAGACAAAGAAGCTACTGAAAAATTATTGAACTGATATCTAGGGCGGGGGCGGCGCCAGGGTAAATCATAGGAGGGGCGAAAACATCATAGGGGGGGCGAAACGTACAAAATGGACTCATTTTGGTTAATAAACCCTATTTTTGTCCAACAACCCCTGATTTCCTAAATTTTGAAAACTCTCAGGGGCTAAACGCCTCCCCCCCTGCCACCCCCCTGGCTCCGGCCCCCGATCTAGGGTTGAAAAAAATAAACTCTAAAATAAGACAAAACTTAATAATATAAACATGATAAAATAAGTTAAAATAGAATAAATATGCATAATAGAAAACAATATATTCGCATAAAGCTAAATATAAACATTCCTTCCTGTTGACAAGAAAAAGAAAGAAGAAAGAAAGAAACTAAGAAAGAAAACAAAGAAAACTGAAGGAAATAATAAAAAAAAGTGAATAATCTCAATTCCAATGCAACAATTGGAATGCTTCATGATTTCCCAACCCGGCCTCCAGAATTTCGAGATAATTTTTTTTTATGAAATAACGCAAACGAGTCGATTCTTTTTGAGTTCATGCTATACTTGAATATTAGGCCTACCTCGAATTCGGTAATATCTGCTAACCGCGTTTCCAAGTGAGCACCAATAGATAAATGATGGCTTGCCCTTGAGATAATTTGTTTACTGCAGATGGCCTTTCTGAAAAAAACAGGTGTGTTCGTCTGTCAGCTTTTGTTTTCATCAGGTGGAAAATATGGTGGAAAATCGGCAAATTTTATCTCTGGCTTATTCCATTTAAACATTTTAAACTAGACCGTATAAGTTATTGATGATTGTTGGTCATATATCACCATGGTCGTCACAGTTATGTTCATTCACGTTGCTAGGGCTTTTCTAAGAACGCCGCCTTGTTAATTACGCGTCTCACCTATCACGCACTAATTTGGTTTGCTTGCGTGACATATAGGCTAAAATAACGCGAGAACGCAGCGCCTCTAAGGAAGACGGGAATTTCACCTCAAAATTCCCTCTAAAAATGACTGTTTCGGCTGTTTTCAAGAAAACTAAATATGTGACATCATTTTTTTATTTCGGTTTTTTTCAAGTATGCAACTTAGACTTAAACATATGTGGAAAATCAGAAAAAACGTACGGCCCTTTGTTATCTTTTTGGGGCACGTTAGTATCGGTCCAGTCGCATTTTCCCAATAAAAGATGCGTGGTAAATAATGTAAAATTTTGAGCAAAATGTACTTTTTGAACTCTTTTTTCTCAAAAACGAATATTGTAAGCCCTATTTTTTATTTCAGATTTGTTATCAGCACAAATGAATATACTATCACTTTAAAGAAATTCGACGGCCATTTAAATCATGATGCAAAAATTAAAAAAAAAAAAAAAAAAAAAATGTAAAAAATTGTGAAATTTCTAATTTCTTATATAGGACGCAAATCGAACTTCAGCCTATATTTTATATTGAAAGATAAGCAAATCAAATTCACCTTTTTTCTCTCTTTTAAGACATTTCTGTAGCCAAATACAAGTAAGTAATCTATTGAGTGGCTAATCTATCTGAAATGAATATGGGATGCCTCAAAAACTCCTCCGTGCACCTTTAGTTTTTGTTTTTGAATATTTTTGTCTAGCATTTAATTTGTAATCATAACGTCACCTTATAACATGCAAAAACGTTGTTGTTAACGGGTGAACCGAAGTTTGTTATTAAGCATATAGCAGCATTTTTTTTAAGAGCCGCCTCCATTTTCAAATTTGATATTTTTGCACAGCTATTTGTAATGTCTAGAAAACTACACCTGGGAACGAGAATGCTCAAAACATGCGTTTTATCAAATAAATGAAGCGATTTTGTAATTATAATGGATCCTAGATTGTCTTAACGGCAGGAGCTGGAAATGCTAAGTTTATTTCCGTCCATGATGACATATATCCCCTCTAACTTGACTTGCCTTAACCAATAAAACATAACTAATAATGACGTAGATACGTACATGTCACTATTTCCCTGCTTTTCATTTGGAATTTGCTTTAAACACTTAAAAAAATAAACAACGTTTTCCTCTCTGTGAGGGGTGCTGTAATCAGACGCCTTTGCGTTCTATGGTATCCTCATCTCAATCGAATTTTTATGACTATGTTCATATATTTATGCATTGTTGTTGAGATGTTAAATACCCAAATCTGAATCTGAAGCATGCATTAATTTAGCCCCAGCCTACACTAAAAAACAACTATATTTTTACGACCCCAATATGCATCATTAACAGTGATACGGAAACAAGTTTTTTATGGGATTTCGCATTTAACTTCGGAAAATGCTTACTCTGAATGCCCGGTTTTTCTAATTATACCGGGCATTTCCCAGCAGCAAATTTCCTCCCCGCTTAAAAGCCAAAATCTGGTAACATATTCCGGTTAGTTGCCATGAATTTACAGCAAATCCTAAAATCCATGTCAATTACCCGTTCAATATCAAAAAAAAAAACAGCTAAAAATACGGGCACTTCCCTGTTAAAAAAAAAAATTTTTTTGTTGTGACGGTTCCCGTACTTTTCTTCTCGCAAATTGCTATGCTGTTAATTACCCATATACGGGTCCGAAAATTTACGGTTATTTTCTACAATTTATATAGCTTAGCATGCAAACACATACATGCACAACAGAAAATCTCATTCTAAATTGTTACTCATCGTTATCAGGACAACTTAAGGACAAACTTTTTTCAAGCTTATTCACTTCTTTTTTAATGTTACACTCCAAATAGATAAGCTAGGTACGATCACTTCTTTCTTCATGCCCCAATTTTATACCATGGACTTGTTTGCGATATCACCGCTTTCAATGGAATATTCCCCCCACATAATAATAATCTTAATATATAAACAAATTTGGGACAGGCTAAAACCCCGGATCTAAAAAAGATAGCAAGTCCGTCTTAGATTTTTCTCCCTTTCCCCTCTTCCCTCTGTATCTCCTCTTATCATTTCATTTATACAGATTATTAGGTCATACATATGTTTGTCCTAAGTAATTTTCTGTAATAATTGTCATCTATTCGTTTTACTTTGCACAAAAAAGTTTCATTTAAAACCATAGTTTTTTAGTGTTCCTTTTGTGTACAATCAATAGTTCCTCTTTGTAAATAACCTATGGTTATCTATATTAATATTTTATCATCTGTTCATTTGTATGCATTGTGAAGAGACAAAATAAATCTGAATCTGAAACGTAACAAGTTTCGTTAGAAAAAATAATTTAAGTTAGTTCAAAAACAGATAATTTTGTTATTTAATGTTTGGAAGAGACAAAATAAATCTGAATCTGAATTAATCGCAAAAGATATTGGAGCTGAAGCATGACACTGGTTTAATTAGCATACAGTTTTTGCAAATTTGGGATTTTTTTGTAACCCTTATACCACTATGCGACAGAATCGAGTCCTCGTTATCTATCTAACCCTCTTAATCGATGTACTGTCGAGATGGGCGGCTGAAAGCTTTGTCTTTTTGTGGTCTGGCAAGTCCGCCTCATGACTCCACTGCAGCTTTTTGCTTTGTCCGCGGAATGTCCTTCACATTGATGCCATTCTAAAATCGTTTTCATGGTTTGAAGTGGGCCGCGCTGGTCCATCATACGTCATGGGTCCGGCCTGTGGCCGTCTTGGAGTCGAAGTTAGACAAAGCATTGGCCAAAAAGCCTGGTCAGGTGTTTGATTGGCTTACATGCTGTGCAGTTTGGCTTCGAGGTGTGCCGACTTGGCCCATCATATCCGACTGTGAGACTTATATATTTTCCCATTGGTATATTTGCACGTCCATACCTTTAAGACCGTTACCAAGTATGGTTTCTCGACAAACTGTGAAATGAATAACTTTACCAATTCAAGTTTATTTACATATTCCGCAAATAAACAAAACTAAATCCGGAAGAATAACATGATACAAGTCTTGCAATGCCAAGTGATACACACAATTTAGAAAAAATAGTACGGTACTCATCACCTTTTTTTGCAAAAAAACATTAAGCAGCTTTATTCGGTTGTTTAATACATTTACTCTTATACAATTGCGGTTAACATTTAGGCAATATTCGAAATCGAAAAACTATTTTTATAATACTCGATGTTTGCATGTCTGTATAAACAAGCTAGGTATCCCTCACAATCTCCAACAAATACTAAGGCGAAAGCAACATAGGCTATAGCAAATGTGTATAATTTAGTACTGTGTCCGTACAGACACTTAGTGCAATCAGATAGATGGTGCAATTAACACGGAATTGAAGTTACGACTTGGTAATGCAGACTATCGACATGAGATTTTAATGACGGGGCCTGTTAGTCAGGAACTTAGTCAAATGGCCAGTTTTTTTAGTTTTTTTTCATGTTTAATGAACTTACATGTTTTCTTTCCATATATTTTAACAGAATCTATCTATATCTTTATTTTTTTCTCATTTTTGTTAATTTTACTTTTACTATTTCCGCATTCTTTTGATTACCAAAACAATCACATGGGCTGAACTGCACAAGGGCGGGTAATTCGCGTATTACGCACTACGCGTCTGTGCTATTCGGCGCGCGCGATGTAATGAGCGCATCAGGAACACCTTGATGCATTGATTCAATGACGCATACCCATGTTAACTTGTATGCAATTGTAACATGGTTGCCCACGTACGTGAGATGCTTTTGCAACAGAATTGGATTTCTAATTTCATGATCAGCAAAGGTAATGAAATGAAAGGCACCGTAATAGAGGCATATCACAAATCTAGGGTCGGTATTTTGTTAGTTTTTCATTTTTGTTACAAATCGTGATTTAGTCAACCTTTGAACAATCTTGGCGTTGTTCCAAATTGGAAACACGCGGATTTTGGCTTTTTTGGCAATAATTTGATAAATATTGCAGAATTTGACAAAAGGGTAAATCCCGACCCTAGACATACTCTGGAACATACAACAAAAACGAACAAGGCCATTTTTATAACATTTCTATATTTTTTTATAGGGAACCAAAAAAGGTGAAATCACCATTTTGTGTTGAACACAATTACGAAGATACACGAGCAAAAAACAAGTACTTTGAATTCTGACTTAACATCCCCTTAAAGGTGGTTTGTTCCAATTTATGTCTTGAGTTATATTAGAACTATGAATTCCCGGTTTGAGCGTTTATTTTTGATAGCACGCATACTGAGGTTAGACCCCAGTTTAAGAGAGTCCGCAATTGAAAGAATATCTTGTTTTGAGATCTCTCAAGCAAAGAAATGTCTAGTTTGAGAGGTCTCCCAAACCGAGGACAATACCCGTTGAGAGTCTCCGCCAATCAATAAACGTTGTGTTTTGGATATACGACATACCACTAACTGCAGCCGAATTGGAAAAATAATAATGTAATGATTGATATTTCACATCTACAAAATGATGAACCCCCCTGCCAGATTCCACATTAGCGTAATAAACATGTTAAATTGCATTTTGTAACCTATATTCTACTGTTAGAAGACAGTTTAAATCTGATAGAATATTTTATATGGTAGGTCTATATGCTATGCTATAGTAGCTCCTTGCAAGGAATTTTGCCTCGTAGTAACTTTGAAACACAATGTGGCGAGTTTGAAACAAAATATTGCCACGGAAGATTATAATAAAACTAATAATACCATTTTGGACTAAAAAAAGTTTATCAGCACTGCAAAAAGTATACAGTTTTGCAGACAAAAATATTAACGATATACGTGTTAATATAATATAATTCACATATTTTGATAATTGATGAACATTATTCTTTAAATACGAACTTTTAAATGCGAACACTGAAATGTCGTAACCAACCTAACGTTAGTGTTTATTATAAAGCTCTTTAACGGCTTTTATTGTTTGTATAAAACGACGTTTTGGAGAACGGATGGTCAAATAGATAACAAAAAGTTTTTAAGTCGCACTTTTTTATTTCAAAGAGATCGTTATATGGTAGAATCTACAAGCTTTGATCAAATCTTTTTTGAAAAATTATATTGTGACTGACATTTCCATTAAAACATCTTTTACACATTTTTATTCATTGATTATTTCAAAAAGAATAAAAAAAAATCGTTTCTTTCTTCCTTCTTTTTTGATGATACAATTTTGTTTTTGTACCTAAATTAGTTGTCGAACATCTATGTTTTAATGCAAAACTAGGGAAAAAATAACCAACATGGTAAGTTTTGAACTTGTATGATGTCCTAATCGACCATATATACGGAAACAATGCCTGCATAAATGGCCATGCATTGCCTTGCTTCGAAGGAAAAAAAAATCTTCTTCTCAAAAGATCATTTTCTCGTATTCACTTCAGGTTTTGATCTAACCATTGGTGAGCAGATAAATTTTCAACAAGATATCGGTTAAATGGGGTGCACTTTTTCTTGAAATGTCCCCGTGTCTCTCCTTTACACGATTCGAAACATGGTCTTACAAGGGACTTACATGCAGGAACTTGATGCTATAAGAAAACATAATATAAATGGCTCTATGTAGACAAAATTGAGTCGTCACTTTTAATTTCTAAGAATGTCAATTGCGTTTGACTTTCATTTTTGAGAATATCTTGCGACAGATATATTATTCCATTAAAACGCAAAAAATCCCCTTTTTTTTCCGGGTCGGCCCGGGGAAGTCGCGTCGGGTCATTTTTATGGTCAGTTAACTCGCTAATTCGTAACAACATCCCATATCCGATGTACACATGCATTTTCCATAAAATATTTAATGTTTATGACTTTTTGGGCAAATTGCATAGTGATACGGGTGTTGCTTATTTTCCCACAATGTTTATGTGCAAGTTAAATCATTTTATTCATTAGTTACTATTAATTTCCCCAAACGAAACGCACAGAACAAAAAATTGCAATTAAACTTAGAAATTGTCAATACGATGCTTATACACTCTTAAAATAATTACCACTCCCCTTTTGTTGTATTAGGATTAAGGAATACCCAAGTTGTTACTTCAAGGTTGGACTGAATAATTGATAAATTTAACAATTGTCATTTAAAATACACAATATGGTATACTTTTTGACAGCAATTATGTTCCTTCTTGCCTGGTGCAACATCGCGTTAGCCTTAGGATCTTAATTTGGCATATGATCCTTTATTTTGAGAAATACAAGTTTCTCAAATTGCACTGGCTCGGTTGTAGACCAACTAGCCGCGAACGTTTCGAAGGGTGACATGTATTGTAATACAGTAACGAACGAAAACCGCAAACTTTGTTTAGAACTTGCCTGTATGCTATCGTTATCGTCCCTAAAGAAAACCATGCTTTTTTTACTAATCGATCCACTAAATAGTCCATCACCTTATTACATAAAGACGCATATTCGGCTTATTCACTTCGATGTATTTAATATACTGGTAAGCTTCTAAATATGCAAAAATCCCGGGTTTCGAAAAAAAACATTGGGGGCTTCTTCTTTCGGGAAATGGCCCCTCAATGTCTCTTTAAACATTTTTGAACTCTTTGGTTCTAACAACCATTCATCATCATAGGAGTACCAGTGTACCCAGACTTTTTCCCTGGGGGTGCCAGTATTTGGAAGGCAAAGTTACACATTTTATCCATGTGGGTGAGGAAACGCGATCAATCAACTGATAATAAATAACAACCGGGACCACCGGTGAAAAGAAGCATCAATGGAATTTTTCATCCTTGGGAACAACAACACCAACAATACACAACAAACCCACAAATACAACAACCCACAATAATAACCAACACAATGAAAATACAATGCATGTGAACATTTAAAGATCGTGTTTATAATATTAAAAATATCTAGATCTTATAATGCAATTAATCAAAAACGATACTGGAAATCTCACACAAGAACGTGGGGTTCCGCGGTTGTAATACTCATAAAACATAATATTTAGGTAGAAAGCGAAACATAATTATACACGTCCGTCACTCAATAGCATCCAAAAATAAATAATACTATAGGGGAAAACCAGAACACCTTTAAACACCATTAGGCCAAGAAAAAAACGTTGTCTCAAGTTCTCATCTTCCCGCTCGCTTGGAGGATTCACATTTTAACCGCATTTCTGTGAGTTGTAAAAATTATAAATACATATCAATATTTTTGTTAAACTGGTCAAGAAAAAAAATTGTCCGCTAAGGGGCTATAGTTGTCTAAAAATGCAAACCCAAAAAATATAAGTAAATCACAAATATAAAAAAGCATAGGGCTTAGGGTTTGGAGATAAACTTCTTTCTTTTTTTTTGGCCTATACTGAAAAAAGACGGGGAGGTTTTCCTCTTTTGGTGAAGCACAAATTTCCAAGGAACAAAGCAAGCAGAGTAAACACCTCCCAACATCCTTTTGACTTTTTGCCATATTTGTTATTTTGTATTCAAACAGTCTTTAATACTATATACTATTTGAACAAATTGTTTAAAAAAAATTAATTATTGACAACTTTTGCAATAGTAAGATTATTGCATAAACACGATCACTTATTATTGTTCAATTTTTGTTATTGTAATGAGAGGTGTTATGCTTACAATAAACTAATATGGGAGCATAAGACAATGAAATGTACCCATTTAAATCAGTCACAATGAATGCTTAACAAATATAGTACCGTTTGTTATGTTGTCCCGTGGGATTTTGTGTGGCCAAAATTGATTTTATTGGCTAACTTTAGTCCAATTTTGGGGTGGCTGATTTCAAAAAAAATGTTAGGTGCCCATTTTTTTCAACTCGCCTTCAGTCCGGCATTTTGAATTTTAACCAAATGGCCGCACATTGTTTTGCAGATTTTTTTGTCCATATCTCGGCTTGGGGCAAACTTGTATGAAAATTGGGGCAATACCCATGTTTTGTTTGAACCAGGATTCCATTAACCACACTGGCTTACTTGTATCTAATGTAGTTTGCTGCCTCTTGGATTTCAAAATGGCCGCCATACTAATACACTGTTTTTAAAAATCTCATCATGTCAGTAATAAAGCAGTCTAAAACCGGTAGCATTGCATGTAATATTGATGATTCCGAATCACTGCATGCCTATTACTTCATTGAGCAAGCAGCCACCATGGAAGATTTTCAAAATGGGACGATTGCCACGCCAAAGTGGACACGGAAGAAAAGTACATTTTTGCAAAATAGTTTCAAAATTACAGGTTCCCATCATCACTATTTGGTTTCAAAAATTAAAAAGAGCGACAAAAAGCTCTCCTATTTGAGTGGTCTTACAGTAATATTTTACTATAGTGATATAATTTTTCTTCAAATAACATGATTTTGAGGAAAATTTCACATTTTTTTTAAGTTTTTTGAAAAAAAGAAACAACTTTGTCATTCATTTTCACTTCCTGAATAGTGTTAATTATGGGAATTTTGACATGCAAGGAATAGCAACGTTCAACTTCTTACATAAAGGTAGTTTTTATTCAGTGTGAAGTCCTGCTTTGTGAATTTGATCAGTAAATGACATTCAAATTGGGACAAAGTGTAATTGCGACGAACCGTTATTTTAATGCGACTAACATCCATTTCCCTTGTATTTACCATGGTAGATGTTGGTTCATATTCTTAATACCCCTAATCTTAAAATCAGTACAGTAGGTACACATTACATGAACTCAACTAATTGGAAGTCGTGTTGTTTGAGGGTACAGTTGAATTGAAATGTCGATTTTTGACATGTCCTTTTTGCGTAATGCGACTAACCAATATTCTAATCAATGTCATGCTTGAAGCAAAGAACATTCAGTTGATTTACTACCATTAGATTGAAGCCACAAGTGTAGAGTTTGTCCATACACAAAATCAAAGGTAAGGTCAACTTATATTGAAAACACAGTGCTCAGACCAAAAGAAGATGCAGAAAATTGTAATGCGACTAACCGTGGAATCGCCCAATGGCGCCACTAGGCAATTCCTATGTTTTGATTAATTGTAATGTCAAAGAACTGTAACCCAAATATCAGTATATAAAATACAGATTTTACTATAACACTATCCATTAAATACCCACCTTTGATCTTGGATTGTCTTTTCAGTACATGGAGATTATTTTCACCCTACTTCATTATTATTTTATTTATTTAAGGTGGGACATTAATCAATAATATTTTCGTGAAGCAAAGAAGTTAATACTTCATGTTTTTCACCTTTTTAGAGACACAAAAACGTTTCTCATGCAAACTTGACTAACTTGAGGTTTCATAGATGCCAACTAAGCTTTTGCTGCTATCTTCATATTCATGGGGTAGAGGTTTCCCCAAGTAATCTTCCAGTTGAGACTTCGTTTCATTGTGAGACAGCATGGGTACTGTCAAACTTGACCGGACCAGCAGACCTTTTACCATGTGTCTGAGCTTTCAGTGAGTTGTCAATATATCTGTCGAAGATAACACCCCGGGATAACACATCCTTCATCATACCCAGATACGATCTTACGGATGCTTCGAACGAAGGTGTTGGCAAAATAAGAGCAGTATGGACCTTTCTTGATAGTCTGAACAACTGCCATGGAAAAACTGCCAGGGCATCGATAATGCACAATTTTATTGGATTATCCAAATAGCTTGATGAATGAGCCGGTGTTAAGTCTACTCGGGTCACTCGGTGGTTCCCTGTTGGGCTCCTCAATGGCATGGACAAAGTTGCTCTTGTCAGTTGGGATTAGAAGAAGGCCATGAGGAGAAGAGTGATCTGGGGATAACAGAAAACTCTGATAACTGTTCCAATGTTTGGCCCACGAACAGATTTGTGAATGGAATGCCTGACTTTATAGTCACCATGAAATCACCAAATTTTAGAGCTTTCCAGGTTTCTTGGTCAGTGCACTTAAGCATCTTCATTTGGGCAAGACAAACTGGTGCAAGTCGAGCATATTTTGTAGAGATCATGAGCAAAGTAGTATTTGACATGCTCCTCAAGGTCACCGAGATAAAGCTCCCGCTCCCCCCCCTGTCTAACTTGCTCGAATCAAAAATGAGTAACCTCTCTACTACGTCATATAACTCGGAGAATGGTTGCCATCGGTGTAAGGGTCTTGGACCAGTGCACAGCTTCAACTGGTCCTAAGCATTTGACTTTAATACTTACTAGCGCTCAAAGACACCGACCATATCTTCATTCTCTATAAAGCTCTCTATTGGCAGTTTTTGACAATTTCAGATAAGGTATCCCAGTGTTTGTTTTTTTTTTTTGACCAATTATGTTCCCCTTCTGCATGGTGCAACCTCGCAGTTCGCCTTAGGAATCTTATTTGTCATATGATCATGTATTTTTTAATAATTCATTGTCTGAAATTCCCTACTGCAGTATTGTACCTACAAGTAAGATGTTTCCATTTTTTGTTTTTCAAGTAAAATCCATTTTGCCCACAAAAATGCAGGACTTATGGTATTTAAGGGTACCGAACGTTTTGGATGTTATGACACTCTTTATTTTCAATGGGGATCATCATGCAACATGATTGGCACAGTATTTGCATCAAACTCCACTCTTTTTATCTCTGACCCATCCCTTTTTACAAAACCACCCTTTAATGCACTAAAATCCAGTAACCCACCCCTTTTACCACTTTTTAGAATTTTAAACCCACCCTTTCTAAAGCGTGGTTTACCACGCCATTTGGCACATGCAAATACAAATATTAAGGCAGTATCTGGAAAATGAATGGGCTGAAAACATACCCATCCACTTAGTGCCCACTTTTTCCTATATCCCGCGAATAAGAACAACATTAATGCAGAACATAATCAAAACCATACCTGAAACAATACTAAAACCGTAATTTACATGTAACAAAAATGCTAGAATTTAAATAAAATAGCATACATTAATCATATAATTAGTAGAGCTAATACATACAAAAATACTTCATCTTGTGGTGGCAAGCAGAACCTTCAATTTGTGACGTCAAAGTAAAATTCTTTACAACCAGCCCTGAAAGTTCCCCTTTTGAGCCAAAATGCAATGATATTGGAATCTCTTCACAGACACGGAAGTGAGACAAACATAGAAATATAGAAAGAGTTACTACTAGCAATTCTGTGTAAAGCCCTTGAATTATCCAAAGCGGCTTAGACGATCGATGACAAGAGATGACAAACTGGCCGCTATATCATTAGAATTTTGTAACCAAACCAACCTCAAGTTCACTAAATCACCCTCAACGAGCACGTTCTGCATAAGGAGGACTATTATCAGAATTATGTGATTTCCGATAAATTGGATGCGTGTTATCCTTCGCTGATTTTCTCAATTAGTGAGGCAATAAAATGACCAAGTACTTGCCAGATCACTACAAAAACTAAGCACACCTTGAATTTTTGGTGAGATGTTAGATATACAACAATAATTCAGGGGTGTGCTAATTAAATTTTGTTGCGGTTCACCTCGAAATCCAAGATGGCGGCCAAAGATGGGCTGCCGTTTTGACGAACGACGTATTTTGAGGTAAATTCCTACGTGAAGCCATTCAATCACCTTGGTTCTTGGTGTCATATGAAGCTACTTTAAATTATCTACATGATGAGGCCCAACTTTTGTGGTTTTCACAATTGTTTAATCTACACACTGTTCTTTGGGGCCAAAAAGGCATATTTTTGCCATTTCTTTTTTCAAAAATGATGCGGACCTGAAATTACGTTCTCCCCCATAATCCAAATTGTTCCTTCATAATTGGATCGAGAACTTCCTCAAGAATTTGGCCCTCATATAATTGCATTATTGTGTTGAAAAGCACGGATCATGGCCGTTTACTAAAGATGTCTGGTTTTAATAATTAATGGGTTTAAACACAAAAAAACCCATTTTTTTTTGCAACATTCTCTCTACACACAATAACAATGTGTGTGTAATACCATATAAAATGCTAGTGACAGTTTTTTGATCACCTAACTATAATAAATGTTTGATGTCAGTGCTGCAATTGCCTTGGTGATTAATTTTTTTGCGGTAACGCCTAATCCGATGGCGGCCAAAATGGCCGCTGCTTGACAACACAATGTTTTTAAGAGTAACGGGTTGAAAGAAGCCTCCAATACATAGTGATTGTTTTATTTTAAAGCAAATAAAATTTTTCTACAGGATTATACCATGCTTGATGGGGTTTAAGGTGGTATGTTTCGCAAAATGTGAGTTTTGACATTTGTTTTAGTTCCCAAAAGAGATCACAGAAAGAGATGACATCTTTTTCCTACTATCAATGAAACTTCCCTTATTCATCGTACTTATACTTTCTTAGGACTTTGTCCCTATGATATGCACATTGTGAAAAGGCCAGCTTTATAACAAAAATATTCTGTAAAAAAGTTATAGTGCCCAACGAAATTGTTACGAATCCCAAAACACATTTTTTTAGCGACAATCTATATAAACATGTCAAGGCTACATGACACCTACTATTTTTTCACATAGAAAGCTCTTAAATAGAAACGCTACTTACACTGCCTTGTAGCAAAATGCTTACCTTCACAAGTTCCTCAGATTTACAATATGTCCTTGTCCAAAAGTGTTATAAAAACTAGAATTTTTGAAGTTTACTACAATATTGCTCATACTTTAGACATAGATACAACATGAAACAGATTCATTTTGTCCTTATATTCGGTTCGGTATTGTTCTCCCAGTATATGCTAAGATCTACTAGTAAATACTTGTAGATATCATCTTGTGTCCGACTCTTAATCTGTGAAAGTTTCTTGAACAATTTGAAGATTACTCGTTGCTCAGTATATATGCATTGATAGCGTGATTCTTGCACTCCTTTGGACCACGTGCAATCCCTGTACACTTCAGATGCTGCATAGTGTTTCAAAAATGTAAAAAAATTCATGATCTAAAGTGTCGCATTGTTCTCAGCGACTTGACAAAAGACTAACTTTTTATTTTTACTCTGATGCAGCAAAAAATGGAATAATATATTTGATTGTAATCAATTAAGTAGTTTCTTAATATTTTCACATATTTTAAGGAACTGGAAGTAATTATCACAGAAAACGTAACAACACTAGTTTGTTAAGAGTGTTAGGTGTTCAACAAAGGTGTTACCTTTAGGCTTTCTGAAAACTTTAGTGCCTCCATGCACCAGCAACCATGTGCATTGGGCGTGTGGATACTACTCTCAATACATAAAACGAGAGTCCACGGAGAACAGTCGCAACCAGCTTCTCCAATAATTGCTAACCCCAACCAACGAGTTCATAAGTAGCCTAAGAAGGTCCTAAGCGATGATTGAAAAGGTCAAGAAATCCTTAGCAATTCTTAAATGCTGACTCAGGAGCATTTTGAAATATAATTTTTTGGCCGATAATGAAAATAGTTCAAGTGGAAATAAAATAGTCCCCTCTAAAATGGCTATTCCAAAGTTTGCGGCAGATCTGGAATTTTATAAACAAAGTTGTGATTTTCTATTAGAAGGACTTCAATCTCAACTTGGCTATTTCAAATAGGGAAAAACAGTATGTATATACAAAAAACATGATTTGTTTGAAAAAATTGAGGGCGCCCCTCATCGGGGAAATCTGAGGGTCAGCTTTGATTGAATAGTGGAAAAGAACTCAAGTTATGCTAGGATGATAATGCACGTGTGACTTGTCTTATTTGAAACATTGGTGATCCACATTATGAATTTAACACCAAGAATTCAGTGTTAATCTATTAAGTTGGGGTGGGAAATTGCTGCGAAGACTAATCCTGCATGACCACTATGCTTCACTATGGCCACACCAGCCTTGAATGTTGTCGTATCTGTCCTGGATGCCAAAATTATTTTCCGTATAAATTGTAAGATATTCACGTATAGTGTATGCACAACTTACTGCGGAAAAAAATATCGCGTCCCGGATACCGATGCAATGGTTTATTGGCATCAGCTGCTTGTGGATGGTATGGATCTCAAGCAAATGTCTAGATCTGACAGGAAACTGCTCTAGGAATCATGTTACATCATGTCACAGCCATTGGAACCAATAACTTGGAGAATCAGAATTTGATGGGCTGTATAAATGTAGCTCGTTCATTAAAGTTGACGGAGGATATTTTTTTAGGATACGGAATTTCTCTAATTACACGGGATCTGTTGTAGACACCTACCGAGGAACGTTTGAAGGTTTATTGAACAGGGCCAAAAGAAAACCGCAAACCTTGTTTGAACTTGCTTGCTATCGTTAATCGTTCCCCCTAGAAAACCATGCTTGGACTTCTCGTGCATGACAGATACTACTAAATCATCATCTGCTATTACATAAAGACGGCGTACGGTATTCGGCTTATTTTTGACTTCAGGTGTGATTCGACATTGGTAACACATTCCAAATATGATAAAAAAACGGGGTTCGGAGAAAAATTGGGCGGCGCTTCTCCTCATGTCTTTAAAGACTGTCGTGTGCTTTCAAGGGCAGAGAGAGAAAGGTATTGTATTGTGACTACTAGAGAATGTATACCACATTCTCTGAAGCCTTAGTATGCCTTTTATGCAGGGTCCAAAGAAGTTACGTCCTCCCTCTACTTACAGGGTCCACCATGTGTAGTTGTGGAAAGATTGGATCTTGCCAAAATCTCCTTGGCAGATGCCTTAAGTAAAAAAAAAGGAATGGGCCAACTACAAGATACGTCATTATAGGCACTGTATCAATCGAGTACAAAACCTAGCTTCCATCTCCACACGGCCATAGATGGATTGTACCGGCTCCAAGTGAAATTTTCAAATTGATTGGACTTAGATGTACTGCCAGCAACATCGGGTGATTTGGAACCCAGGGGTGGGGGCACCACATATGAAATTGAATATGGATGTAAGGCTCGCGCTTCCAAACCCAGGGCATTTGGTGACAGGACTGAAGAAAAATAAGGTCTTTGGGCGACAGAACAAATGCTTGAAAAATAGGGTTTCTGTGTGGCGATTTTTGCCAAATTGTCCAAAAAATGGGAAAATGAAAAAGTCAAAATTTTGCAAAATTTCTTAAAAATAGTCTTTTTTTTTCAACAATTTGCAAAATTTAAAAATTTCCCCCCAAAATAGGGGTCTAGGTGACAAGAAAACCCGGAATGAAATGAATGACACAGGGACTTGCGTTCTTCCAAAGGAGTGCAAGACCAGCCTACCATAGATATTTATGCCGTAGTATTCTTTGCATATAGCTGGGAAGAAGAACAAATACAGAGTGAGACAAAGGACAAACAAAAAAAATGACTGGTTTCATCGTGTGTATATTGCTTAAGTATGGGCAACAATGTAATCAACTTCAAAATATAGTTTGATCACACTTTCTGGCAAGATTGCATGTTTGAAAATTAGGACAACTTCCAGCGGTTTGAACCACATGCTACACGCAGTTGCTTAAGTAGAGGTTTATTTAAGAGCTATGTAACATATTAAGGTTTTTTAAAGTGAAAAACATAAGTAGACAAATTGATTTGCTGTAAACTGACTAACCACATGACGGGTTTCTTCAACTAATATCCTTAACAATGTAAGTTGTGTCAAAACAGGCGGCCATTTTTGCCCATCTTGGATTTTAGAGGTTACCGGAAAATAAATTGAATCAGTTAAGGCATTGCAAGCAACGGAAATCAAAGCATTTATTATAGGTAGGTGATCAAAACTGTATGATAGAAGTTATATGTGATTGTACCACACATTTTACCTTGGCACTATAACTTTTTTATCGAAATATGTTTGTACCGCTGGCCTTTCAAATGGATATTTCATAGGGACAAAGTACTAGAAAGTTAATAAGTATCAGTATGAATAAGAATTTTCATTGAATGTAGAAAAAATGTCTCACTTTCTTGATCTCTTTTTGGTATAAAAAAAAATGTCAAAAACTCACATTGCGGCATATACCACCATAAACCCCATCAAGCATGGTATAATCTTTAGGAAAATTGTATTTGCTTTAAAAATGACACCAAATCACATGCTGAATTGGAGGGCTGGTTTCTTCAACCCGTATCCTTAAAAACAGTGTTTTGTCAAAGCAGCGGCCATTTTGGCCGCATCTTGGATGGTAGAGGTACCGCAAAAAAATGATATGCGGCAAGGCCATTGCAGCAACTGAAATCAAATATATAGTTAGGTGAATCAAAAACTGTCATATAGCATTTTATATGGTAGTTTGACACACATTTGTTCATGTGTTTCGAGAAATGTGCAAAAATGGCCTTTTTTGTGATTAAGACCCCAATCATTGCTTAGACAACCTATAACTTTTAAGTTAAACTGGCTAGGATCCTGTGATTTTCACATAAAATGGCATATTATATGGGAGGCCAAATGTTGAGAAGTGCTTGATATCCAATTATGAAGAAACAATTTTGATTATATGGGGGGAAGTATTCAGTCCGAATCATTTTTGAAAAAAAAAAATGGCAAACAAATTGCTTGTTGGCCCCAAAACAGGTTGTAGGATAACAATTAAACCCACAAAAGTTGGTTAATTCATGTAGATATGAAAATTATCTTCACTATGACACCAAGAATAATGGTTGATGGCCGGCTCACGTAGGACGTTACACTCAAAATAATGTCCGTTAGCCAAAACGGCAGCCATTTTGGCCGCCATCTTGGATTTGGAGGTGACCGCACCAAAATTTAATTAGCACACCTCTGACCATTATTGTGTATTATCATTAAAAACGACCACAAAAAAAAAAAAAAAAACAATCAAGGTGTGCTTAGTTTGTACTGATCTGGCAGGTAACTCAAAAAATAAGCATGATATTTGGATTTGCCCTTACGCTTAAAGTTGATCTGAAGTGATTTCGCTGGGAAGGGTGCCCAACGCTAGCACAAACCGAAACATGTGGCATGACAAGAGAATGTTATACAGATTGAGGAGGCGAAACCGACATATTTTCAGGGCACTGATTATGAAACAGACAGCATAGAAATCTTATCACATACATACCAATGTGGTCCAAACGAGAGATCCTTAGTGAAAGTAACACCAAGGAAACGTGAAGCTGTCAACATCAGTGAGTGGGTTCATTCAATAGAATAAGAATGGGAATACTGCAGAGACGTTGGATCTTGTGAAATGATTTGTGGAACACTTCGATAATTAAGGGCAGCTTATTCAGTACTGTCCATTTGAAGATATATTAATATCCTCTTGGCGAAGAGATCTCGAACCTAATCTCCCTTCGAACTATTTGACCAGTCCTTAAAGCTGGACACAAAAGGTTGACCATCTCTAGCTAGTTCATATGCGGTTTTCAAAGTTTTCTGTATCCCTAGTGGCGCGAGATTGTAGAGCACTATTAACATTCGGACGCTGTTACGAAACACCTTAAAAACTACAGAGTCACCACGCATTCAAACCAAACAAACTTAATATGGGAGATGGGTCCATGTCAAGGATGAACCACCTGGAGGGAGAAACACTCTAACTAGTGTACAGACTGAAGTGTAGTGTTTCGGATTGCTCAGCTGCCTATGTCGGCGAAACTAAGCAGGCTCTTAAATCGCAGATGAAGTCAACACGCTGCCCAAGTACCAACGAGGCCCAATTCAGCAGTTTACTTACACATGCAAGAAACTGGACATTCTATTGACATCGAGGATGCCTTAATTCTGGATCGCGAGGAGCAGTGGCATAGGAGAAGGCGTCAAAAAGCTATTTAGGCAATTGTTGACAAACCAAACACTTACGAAGGGAGACCTTCGTTTTAACTTACTTTAGTATCCCACTCTTGGGATCGTGCCATTAAGAACATTCCTGGCCGATTGGCATGTGACTCGCCATAGGCGAGTCATGAGTTGCCTGACTGTTTTCCATCAGCACCCACCCAAGTCAGTTGCCTGTGATGTCCTTGGTACTGGAGCAACGTCGCTTATAAAAATCATTTCCACCCTAATCAAAGTGATTGATAAATACCATTGATATAATGTACCATATACATTAATTAAATTATCATATTCATAATTCAATTCCAAACAAATGTAGTTTATTACTTTTTTTTTTTCACAAGTTTCAAACATGTAATTTTAAACTTGTTTTTTAAAATCTAGAGCCAGTCTTAAGTATCTGTCTGTCAAGGCACTGCACACCCCCCCCATTCGAAATCCTCACGCATATCTTGCATACAATCCAAAAAAACCTGAACCCCCATTTTTCATAATTTTTGTGAGTTACATGGTTTGAAACCCCTTATTTTAAAACCTAGTGCGATCCCTGCCCTTTTCCTCTTTAAAATTGGAAACTACCCACATTCACACTGCCCACTCCCTGCGGCATGCCCTCTCCTCCGTCTACACCTCTCTGACACAACTCCATCATCACACCATCACTATCTCTCCACGCCCACTATCATCTCCGCATTCAACCTCATCTGAAGGTCCAGCTGCCTTTCCTTTTTTCATTTCTCTAATTGCCCTCACCACTTCTCCTGACTGACCCGCTCAATAGGCCCTTCCACGACACCAGCCTCTACCTTCTGATCCCCATCATTCTAACTTCATTCATATGCTCTTTCAGACTCTTCCTCTATCTTTCTCACTGAAGTTCAACTTTCCATCATTTCCTCTCATACAATCTTCCCCCTTCGACTTCTCTCCATCCTTTTTCATTGCCTTTACTATCTTATAGAACTTGTTTGGATTCTCTTTTCACGCACGCAGCCCCTTCTCTGCCTCCTTCTTTCCTTCATAGCCTTCACACACTCGCTCTTTAGCCTCTTACCCTCCAACTTTATCTCCTTCCGTACCAATTTTTCCTCTCATCTCCTTAAATGCATCCGTTTTCTCACTATCACCTCCTTCACCTCTGCATTCCACCACCCCCCCGTATCCTCGTCTCTCGTCCTACCTTTCGTTTTCGTGCAACACTTCATCCATGCCTTAACAACCCCTTCTTTCACCCTAACAACGGCCGAAGTCAATAGAGGCAACGAAAACTTGTACCAGGTCGGAAAAGTGCTTTTCATTGCATCTCGTCCGTCAACAACTTTTTTTGTCGTCGCGCAAATGACTCTCATTGGCTCTCATTGCCTCTGGGCCGTCTTACCGGGAAAATGACCTCTATGTCATCGTTGCATTTAGGCCTTCTTTACGGAAAATGACGCGATGTTCCTCGTTAAATTTGGGCCGTCTTTACGGAAAGTGACGCGAATGGCGTGATTTTCCTCGTTGCATTTGGGCCGTCTTCCGGTAAAATGACCCTATGTTTTTCGTTGCTCTTGGCCCGTTGGGGGGGGGGGGGGGGGGGTGGTCCCCGTCAGAAGATCGACCTTTCGTCAATGCGTTCATGCATCTCGGCCCGTTTCCCCGCAGAAGATCGAAACTTGGCCGCAATGGCGTCTCTCATTAGCATCTGGGACGTCTTTCCGTAAATGATGCGATGTTTTTTTCGTTGCATCTGGGCCCTCTTCCTGGAAAATGACGCAATTTTTTGTGCTCGGGACGGTCCATTCCGCGAAAATGACACGTTGCTTCATTTCAATTTGGGCCGTTTACCTACCGG